>JABAJX010020094.1:0-10005 GCA_018221735.1 Termitomyces sp. K1Aa | reverse complement strand
ATACGATGATCTCAAGAACATCCCGTTACCTCAAGCTTCCAAAAACACACCTGCCCCTGCGGCGGCTAATCAAGCACCTGCTAGCGATGCCCAATCAAAAGCACCAAGGACAGGTGGACAAAAGGTTGCTTGGGGAGGTGCCAAGGTGGCATGATTGGGTCACTTGGTATATAATGCCTTTCATTTTGAGTATATTGTAGAGTTTGTTGCCTATAGCGAGTGAAATGGAGCAGGATGATTTATTGTTGTTTTCTGCCTTTATTTCTCTTGCAAGTGGGGACTCTGGATTGTTTATGAGGTCGGGAGAACCTCGCGAGTGGACTGGAGGAGATTCCACGTGATGGACGTGTCCGGGGTTGTGACAGTCAGGCGATGATTAGATTTTCAACCTTGTTCTTGCCCTTTCCGGAGATATATTACAGTCTTATATCCACTCATTGACTCTGTTGCCCTTTACAGGAGCACTCGTGCGGTCCTTTCTTGGTCGCCCCTTGTCATGTGCCTCTTGTCCCCGGCCCTTCAACCGTTCTGCACAAGGTACTCCTCATCTTGCCGTGTTCTTCTCCTTCAGCCGTTCAGCAATCCTAGCCGTCGGGATAATCCATCCCCATAGTTGCCACGATGAAGTTCGAGCTACCTCTCACTGATGTTCAATATATAATGTGGGAGTTCTTCGGATTCCCCTATATTCTATCGGTCTTCCAGACCATTGAAATGTGGGCCACTCGCCTGCTTGCGCTCGCACAGCTTGTGAAGCTTTCAATATCTGCTCCTCCAGGATTCCCTTCGTCTGGCAATGGTCTTTGGTTCAACACAACGGCCAACGTCTGGGCGAAGGAATGGCTTCCCGTCGGCAATGGGTACCTTGCCGGTAAGAGATTCTCAATCTTATTTTCGAGCTTTCTCAGTCCGGCATAGCCATGGTACCTGGCGGGACCTCTTATGAAGCTACTCAATTGAATATCGAGTCTCTATGGAGTGGTGGACCGTTCTCTGACCCGGTACGGTCGACTCTTTCTCGGAGGTTGCCTTTGTAACTGAGCTTAGCCTACTATAGTCATATAACGGCGGAAACAAGCAACCTACTGATCAGTTTGGAATCGCCGGAGTCATGAATGATATTCGTCAACAGATTTTCCAGAGTCCCAACGGTGACATCAGCAGTAAGCTTCGTTGATAGCGCTCAAGATTGATGACAGCTGATATGAAGGCATCCAGATATTTCCCAGCTTACAACAGAGGCCGGCGCATATGGCTAGTTTTTCTCCTTACTAGATTGAAATAGTCTTACGCGTGACGTTAGGTTCTTACGCTGGGGCGGGATATTTGATCTCTCGTATCGACACTACGGGCGCCGTGTCTAACTTTGGTAGATATTTGGATCTTGACGAAGGCATCACACGTACTATTTGGAATCAGTTAGGAACCACCTATGTGCGGTAAGCATACTATAGATTTCGGCAGTCCCAAAAATTATCATTCTTCCATCATAGCACTACGATTTGCTCACATCCTACACAAGCATGCACACAACATATTACTACGACTGTACCACAAGGATCCGCTCCTACCCTTCCAGCTCTCTCATACTCATTTTCTTCGAGCCAAGAAACTGGCCTTCCCGCACCCAACATCACATGCTTGAATTCAAACACTCTACGAATCCGCGGAACTGTTGAGCCCAGCGGTGGAATGACGTATGAAATTTTAGCTCGCCTCCAAGTTGTTCCTGTAGGCGATAAATCAGAAAACACCCAATGTATCCAGTATCCTGTACCTTCCGGCTCCGCTGCGAATGCTACACTTCTAGTGAAAGCTGGCACTACACGTGAGGCGTGGATATCGTGGGTTGGAGACACCGAATACTCCATGGATGCAGGCAACTCCGAGTTTGGCTACTCCTTCCGTGGGCCTGATCCTCACACTGCTCTCCTTGGTCTCATTTCCTCACCATCTCTGGAAACCTCTTCATTTTCTTCCATACTTTCTCAGCACGTCGCGGATTATAAAGCAGCATTGACGGACAAGTTTTCGTTATCTTTGGGACAGACACCTCGATTGAATGTTCCCACGGACGTCATCAAGACGACGTACCAGATCGACGTTGGAGATAGATATTTGGAATGGCTACTGTTCAACTACGGTCGTTATATGCTCGTTAGTAGCGCACGAGGTTTGCTTCCGGCCAATTTGCAGGGCAAATGGGCTAATGGATATGGAAATGCGTGGAGCGCTGGTGCGTGAACCGTTTTATGACAAGCCTTTCGTTGATCTCATTACCTTCTCACTATTTTCAAGATTACCGTATGTCATCCAATGCTTCGGGCTAGCAACACACGAAATGATCTCATTCTAGATTCTAACATCAATATTCAAATGAACTACTGGGCTGCGGAGATGACGAACCTCGACGTTACTATTCCTCTCTTTAATTACTTTGAAGCACGTTTCTTCTTAATGATAGTCTGCTCCCCTTTCTAACCCATTTGACAGAAAACCTGGGCACCGCGCGGTGCGTACACAGCTCAGGTCTTATACAATATCTCGAGAGGTTGGGTTACCCATAATGAAGTATGTGTTAAGATTGCCTTGCGATGATATTTTAACGTAGCTCTAGATGAATGTCAGTACTCGTGGAATCCGTGTTGCTCTTGGATTAACCAAACTTGCCCAATGGTAGATTTTCGGACATACAGGCATGAAAGGTCCTGGAGACACCGCTTCGTGGGCCGATTATCCTGGTATGTAAATTAAGTCGCCTTGTCAAACGACTTAAATCCAATTATGAACGTTCCGTCATGCAGAATCCAATGCTTGGATGGTACGACACCTTCGCTACACTACTTGATAAAAATAACAGTTCTAACTGTGTCATACGTAGATGCTTCACGTGTGGGATCACTTTGACTTTACTAATGATGTTTCATGGTGGAAATCTCAAGGATGGCCCCTCATCAAGGTTGGTTCTATCTAGTTACAGGCTACACGACACTGATCACCACTCCATCAGGGCGTAGCGAGCTTTCACCTTGACAAACTAATCCTCGATCGACACTTTAACGACTCTACTCTTGTCGTCAGCCCATGCAATTCTCCAGAACAGCCGCTGATCACCTTCGGTACTGTTCAACCCTTTCGCACTTCAGAAGCCATCAGTTAATGTTGTCCTGACAGGGTGTGCCCATGCCCAACAGCTGATTTGGCAGCTTTTCAATGCTGTGGAGAAAGGCTTTGCTGCGTCTGGTGATACGGATACTGATTTCCTCGCTGGTACGTCCCTATCAATCATGATCAGCTTCCTTTTCACAAGTTGTGTCAGAGGTAAAGGCTAAACGCGCTCAGATGGACAAGGGTATCCATATCGGCTCTTGGGGTCAGCTCCAAGGTATGCGTCTCATGAAATATGCAGGCAGACGTCACAGAGGCAATGATCACCTACTTTTTCCCCTTTATCAGAATGGAAGGTCGACAGGGACTCTCCAACGGACACTCATCGCCATCTTTCACACTTGATCGGCCTCTATCCAGGTTACGCTGTCGCTGGCTACGATAATTCTATTCAGGGAGAATTTACAAAGCAGCAAGTCATTGACGCGGCAACTGTCAGCTTGATACATCGTGGAAATGGAACGGGCCCTGATGCTGATTCTGGTTGGGAGAAAGCCTGGAGAGCGGCTGCGTGGGCTCAATTGGGAAATGCTACTGAGTTTTATCATGAATTGTCGGTGGGTTTATACAACTTCGGCACTTCCTTCAATGTTTGAAGCAGCGGTATCACAGTATGCAATCGACCGCAACTTTGGACCTAGTCTCTTCAGTCTTTACAACCCATTTGACCCTGACCCCATTTTCCAAATCGACGCGAACTTGGCATATCCAGCCGCGCTTCTTGTGAGTTCTAAAACCTATACCAATATCAGATATCCATCTCACCTTGATCTTCCCCAGAACGCGTTGATTCAAGTTCCCGATGTCGCCAGCTACTCGACTCCCTTGACAGTAACGCTCCTTCCTGCGCTTCCTAAACAGTGGCCTTCTGGATCCATAAAAGGTGCCCGCCTTCGTGGTGGCCTCACTCTCGACCTGCAGTGGAAGAATGGGAAACCTTTCAGCGCGTCTTTCAAGGCGGATAATAGTGTTATCTCGCGGAATGTATTGGTTGTATATAGGGGGAAGACTCTTATGTCCTTCAAGACATCGAGCGGGCTCACCAGGTCTATTAGTAGCTTCTAAACAATCATTTTGTTGGAGGAAGACGTACTAATGAGGAGTATTTGACAGTTCAGTCGCGCGTTCATAACTGCATGATCATGAAATGACGCATCGTTCCCTAGCCAGTGTATCCGAGTATGCAGTAATCTGACTCGCTCTTTCCTCAAAAATTTGATGCTCTTCTGACAATCATGTTGTAATGGGGTCTCACCCTGTCTCCTGAGAATCTTTCAAGCGAAAGAACCAGTGTTCTGGAAATGTCGATACTGACTCTACCATGATGGCACTGGCACGTCCCCGTCCGTACTATGAATTAAAGTTATAAACATTGACATCATTTCACGCGCGTGACCACATAATCAACCGAGACGTCGAGCCAAAACTTTGAAGCGCCGATCACAGTCAACAGTTTTCAACGAGACTCGGACGCTGCCCCCCACCCGGCCGGCTTCTTATCCTATCCTGTCCCGCATTGTGCACATACTCCACCGAGAGGTCCACTCCGGCCGCTATTAAAGAAGATCCTACTACTTTCCGAGAGGTCCTCATGCGCTCCAACCGAGAATTATTCGATTTTTCAGAATTTTCAGATCTTTCGGATTCTGAAGAAGATCCGACTACTCAAGAAGAAGATCCTGCTACTGAAGAAGAAGATCAAGATCCTGGTACTGAAGAAGATCTTAAAACCTGCCACTATAGCCTCCAGGAAGCGTTGGACAATCTACCTGGTTGGCTGGACAGACACAAGTCACTCAAAAATGACCTGAATGCCTTCCGGAAGAACGATGCTGACGAACAGATCCATCCTGACCAATTTTTGGAGGAGTTTCGAACACACCCCTCACATTCAATCGCGTTTGTCGGAGGTATGTAGCAACATATGTTCCGCAGACAAATAGTGGAAATTTGCTCAATACAGCGACGGGATCCGGGAAGTCCACCGTCATCAATGCCATACTTGAAGGTCAGGTTATTCAGCATTTTGAGACCAGCTCGGGGGACTGAAGGAAAGCAGATGAAATTGTTCCGACGAGTTCTAGCAGAGGTAATGAACACGTCAAATTCATCAATTACGTGGTTACTTATTCAATCACAGCCTGCACGTCTGTTATTACCGAAATTTCGTACAATGACAAGAAGGACTATCGTGCTGATGTCCATTTCATAACAAGGGAAGAATGGATGCGTGAACTCAATATTTTAAAGGGTGACATTGGGGACGACATCCAAGAACAGAGGGAGAGGGCCAAGAGAATGAAGAAACCGCTCGATGGCCGCCTCACAAAGGTTTCCGACCGTGCTAAGAAGTCATGGCAGACGGTGAGTGCGTTAGGGATCTAGTTTCCATCCATTTAATCTTCTCAAACAGCTGGTTGCTGTTTATAACACCGCGGAAAACCCTTTCACTTTCTCAGACTATATGGAATCGGTACACAAGTCCGACAGCGTTGATCCATTATTGGATAATACAAAATGTAAGCGAGACAGTGCTTGACTGGTTTATATGGCAACTCTGGCTGATGTTACTTCTCAGGGCCATTCCTGGCCGAATGCCTTGATAAAACGAAAAAGATTGTTTGTACCAAACCAGAAGACTTATCATCGTCACTTCGGCCATTAGTAGGCGACCGAGGCCTTTGGCCTCTTATCAAGAAGGTGTCCATCCGTGTTCAATCTGCAGTTCTATCTCCAGGCATTACATTGGTCGATCTGCCCGGATTTGGGGACAATAACGAAGCACGGGCAGCTGTGGCTGAAGAGTATCGTAAGACCGTTGACCATTTCTTTGTTGTGATACCCGTCACGCGGGCAGTGGACTCAAAAATCACCAAAGGTTCGTATACACCTTGCCTTGTCTCTTGTCGAACAGTTGACATATAGTTGACCTTATCAAGATTTATTTGGCATGTCAAAGGAACAATTTTTAAGTATGTACTCTCATTATTCATCCTGGCAGCTAATGAACGACACGTTATTCTTCACATACATTAGTGGGTATGTGGCTCCTTTTCTGTTGCTTGACATGTTATAAATTTAAAATGTTTCAAAGGCGGGGTGTAGGTCATATTCTTCGTATTCTCAAACGCGTTCTGATGCAAGCCTTGGCAGTTTTAAACCGTCCAATTTGACATTCATCGGTAAGCATATAAACCTGTTTCCTTGTATGGGACCCTTGAAAAGGACTATTCATTAGTTACGAAGTGCGATGATATCCAGGTTTCTGAGATCGTAAGGGAATATGGTCTAGAGTCTGATGGAGAATATGTCCGACTTAAAGAAGAGAATCAAGATTGGGAGCGTAGAAATGCCGCGATGTCTGGTGGAGATCAAGCTTTGGGACCTGTCGAAGGTATAAAATAACACATCCAGAGTTTGTTTTATGCGTTGGGCTTGACTGGAATTATAGACCTCAAGGCCAGCAACAAGGTGGTTGTTTCTGCAAGAAAGCGTACCATCAACAGCATAGAAAACTTCAGTCCAGCCAAGCGGCCAAGGTGAGATTGAGTGATCTGTATAGTCGGAGAGCAATCACTGAGTTCGGATTATAGACACAATAGCGACTTTCCCTCTGTTGACGATGACGGGAAGGAAACAAAACACTTCGAGGATTTCACGGACACACATGATCGAAAGTTCTGCGAAGAAGAGCTACGCAAGTCTAATTTTGCTCTCAGAACATTTTGTTCTCGTTACAGGTCTCAGGTAATATCCGAGCCGCACGCAGCGGGGTCACGGTAATCTGGCTCACGAACTGCTATTAGGAAACCAAAATAAGTTTGATCCAATTCTTTGAAGAAGAATTGGAAGAGTGTGGTGAGCTTCTTGTGCATTGCCAAAATCATTGACACGAGCCTTCTTGATTTCAGGCATTGAGGGAACAGGTCTAGGTCAAATGTTTCAAGTACATCACTGACTTGACAATCTCTGATGTAATACTCAGGTTTCCCTGTCTTTACTGTTTCTGCACGAGACTATCAAGTTTTGCCAAGTAAGACATCTGTCAAATACGAATAGAACGTCATTGATTCCCTTGAACGGAATACTACAGAAACAACATCCGGACAATCAACGTGTTTTTTAAATGCTGCCGATACACAGATACCGGACCTCCAAGAACATTGTCGTACCTTGCCAGATCGCTCTCTTAGAATCTTTGCAGAGCGTGCATTGAGTGCCTTGGATAGAGGTGCACGTTCAATGTTTCAGACGTTGCAAACCATGGAAAGGGATGAACAGGATTGCAAGAGACTCGAATCTAAATGGGGTAACCGGAATCTGCAAAAAATATTGTTGGAAGTCAGTGCTTCATTATCGCAGATCGTTGACTTATGTGCATCCTTCCATGCAGAGATATCAGGAGGAAATAACGGCAATGATAGGAAGATTCAAAAATCACTTTAATTCGGGGATGGCAGCTTCGTGCAACAATGCTGCCAGTGTGGTTAGTGTCTTCCCAGTCATAGGTCAATGCGCAATCCCATGATAGTTTACTTCAGGCTTCGAAAAAGGTACTTGAAATTGTTGAGGAAACTGTTGAAAGCCTTAGTTGGCAGCGTCTTCGTGCAGGTATGTCCACACCTGATTCTTCTTCCACAGTTTTTCAACTTGGAACTCTTACACTTTAGTCTTTCGAAAAAGTGGGGTATATGAGGACATTGATATCAATCATAAGTTTACAGCCCCCTTTATCTCGGTGATTGTCCTTGCTTGGTGTTCTATGTTTGACCACGATTTGTTTCCTGAAACAAGCAGGACTCTCGAGAGGGTCACACAGGACTTGTTGGACCAGGTTCTTGATACATGTGATTCAAGTTCATTCAAAACGATTGTTGCAGGTCAAGTGACTCTCGCGACTGAAGAGACCACTGCGACTCTACAGGCTCTCCATCAAACGGTTAAAGTCCAGATTGACAACAACCGGAGGATTATATCTGTTTCCATTACACCTCAGGTACAGCAGAAGCTCGGAGATGGCTACAAAAACGCTTTGGAATATACAGGAACAGGCAGTGTTCAGCCTCAAAGAGTGAATTCTTTTTATCCTACTACTGAACATGTTTAACTCTTTCCTAGGAATACTTCATAAATTTCGTCAGTGAAAACCGCGAGGCCATGTTCAATGACCTTCATGAGTATGTCTTGAGAGCTTTGAATTCTCTGGCAGATTCAATTGGAAGAAGTGTCCAAAACGAAGTCAAACTACTTGCAGGAAAGGTACGTCATGCACACAGGATCACGCTAAGCGTTCTATGCTAACCATGAAGATTCAAGGTGGACAATAAGTTGTCGTCACTATGGAAAGATATCTTCTCCAAGTCCACCATTATATCCAAGAAGCTGGATATCGACGCATTACGAAAATCCATCGAAAAATTTCAAGAGGAACTTGAGATCTGGGTCGAGAAGTCGAAAACCTGGGATAACAAAATGGACACTGACTCTTGAGCTGGAGTAGGACATTATTCCCTAGTAGTGCGGACTCAAAAGATATTCTTGCCAACATAACGTCTCCGAGTTTCTTTCAATCGATTATCATCACCTATGCACTATATCTTCAAGTTAAACATGCGTTCTGAAAGTACTTCTGCTCCTGTCACTGAGCATCTTGCGTTACTACCTGTCCTCAATAAAAGAATATCATCCGACTCGAACGATGGGGTTAACGTTAACCAACCTGAATGATGGAATAAAACAAAACAAACAAACAAACCTGAATGACACAAAACGTCAATCACCGGATCTACCAATCGTCATAAGTGTACATAACCAACCTTCTTCGAACCAAACCTTATATATCTCCTTCCTCATCGAAATCGAAGATCCACTGACACCCACGTAGATTCCGGACATAAGCAACGCAACAGACTTTTGAACCATTTATATATTACGATGTATCTCTTATCAGCCTAGACTTGTAGTTAGATATCTTCGAAACGTGAGCGCCGGGTGTGTAGGTGTGGGTGGGTGGGTGGGGTATGTGGTATGGTATGTATGTATATATGGGGACTGGGGGGTGGGGTATGTATGTAGGTAATTGAAATATCGAGGGAATGGAAAGGAGTGGGTAAATCGAAGGCGTCTGCGGGAGGTGTCTTCATTGGCTGGATATGGATATGGATATGGATATGTCAAATGCGGTCCTGTGAATCGGAAGACAGAAAAGGAATGATGAAATAAATCGAACGAGATATATAGACAGACAGAAAAAAGCAGAGGATGGATGAATGGATGTGGGTGGATGAATGATGATTAAGCGAGGGGGGGGCATGAAAAAAATAAATGACAGGTGATGAAATAGGGAATAGGGAATAAAGGATCGGGACAAAGTAGAAAGTGTCAATTGAAGGAACGAAAGAGAGATAACGAGTCAATCGAGACCACAAACGAAGAAAGTTTCAGCCAGGTACATCCTGCTGAGCATCCCCAGTCGTAGTCGTAGTCGTATCTTCCGAGTGAACAAGAACCGACGTCGTCGGTTGTGACGGTGGCGGCGGAGCGGGAGGTGTCAACTCCTCCTTCTCCCCTTCCACTCCCACTCCCACCTCCACCTCTACTCCCACCTCAACCTCCACCTCCCTAACCCCAACCACATTCCCAAGATCCGATATCGATGGAAACCTCAACTCCCCCAACGGCTCCTTCTCCTTCTCCTTCTCACTCTTCGCCTTCCCAAACCTCGACAGCCCCCTAATACTCCCGGGCCTCTTCAAAATCGCATCCGCAAGCACCTCATTCAACCCGTCCCCGTCCTCCTCCGCATCCACATCCGCCCCCCTATCCGCTCTATACCCC
>JABAJX010020093.1:0-10019 GCA_018221735.1 Termitomyces sp. K1Aa | reverse complement strand
ACTATTATTGGGTCGGTCCAGACATCAAAAGGGAGTTCGACGAAAGGAGGATGTAAAGCATCAGTTGTATCCTTCTCCTGCCCACGATGTGACCAGAAGCTGCGCGCACTCGGAGTGAATTCCGACAATCGAGAATAGGTGGAGAGGAACAATGCAAAAATTTGCGTTCCGCTGAAGTAACTAAACGCTTTGCAGAGGCACTGATAGGCCATTCTTGATTTATCGCCATCATTCTCTGTGGTCCTCAACTCTGTGGCGAGATTCTGAGCTTCGTCGAAGTAGAAAAGAATGTATGCGTTTGATTTTGCATTGTATCGTGGTTTAGGCAAAAGATTGAGCACCTTTGTTGCATATTCTGCAACTGTTGGAAACAATCGGACGTCAGAAAACTCGCAAGTTACGTCAAATGAAACCTTTTCCTCGCACCTCGACGTTCTAAAACATCGCGGCGTACTTCTCGAATGTCCTCGAAGCCATCCATAGGATCTCGAAGATTGACTGCAAATTCGTGTAGCTTTTGACGTTCCTTCCGGTTCTCAAGTGATGCTCGCCACTGAACTGTGATTTCCTCGGGCTTGATAGTGTTGCGTTTTTCGAGAATCCATCTTCGAGCATATTCTAGGCTTTTCAACAAGATCAGCAACTGATTTCGCTGCACCTTATTAGCCGAAATTTGATAGCCGATCGAGAATAGATCCAGAACAGGAAGACTATCTGTCAGATCGCCTTGAGGATATCCTGTGTGAGCGGCAGTTGTCAGAGTTAAGACCGGTCATGGATTATGATATTCCTCGCCTGTTCTATCTGTGGCTTTTCGAAGAACGAAGGGTATCGTAAAAATTGTTAAGCAAGTTTGTCGACAGTGCGTGATTTCCCGGTACCGGATCCCTGGATGATAGGCAAGAAATTCCCATACTCCTCGTTGAAACTGTCGCTTGCTCGAGCCATGTCAATTGCGTCTCGAAGCAAGACATGGGTTTCGCCAATATAATCGTTATTCCAAGCTGCCACTTTCACATTCTTCACTGCAGTATTGCATGAGCACTGCACGCGACAGTATGATAGAACGTACTGTCGTTGAAAAACTCAATACTATTTGTCTTATGCTGCTTGATTTCTTCTTCTTTGACTGATAAATCAAGTTAAAGGAACGTTATTGTTGGAGAGAGCAAAATCCTACTATACTCGATCAGACTTTTGTAATCTTTGGACCTGATCATGGCGAGTAGCAATATCCATTTCTTGTTGCATGGCGGTACAGGGATATACAGGGATATCATCCGACAATAATTTTGCAGACCTCCTTGAAAAAAGGAGTATAGATCTCTTGGCATTTAGGATAATTCTCAAGCTTTAGTTCTTCATCCAGGCGGTGAAAATCCTTTTCATAGGACTTGACGGCCTCTGCGACCTTTGCGACCTCCTCTTCGAGAGATTTGAGAGCCTCTGTAATCTGTTGTTCAGGCTGCAAGATCTGATTAGAAAGCTTGGACGAACGGGTATCAGAGGTAGGATCTTGGAAAGATGGGCGTTTACTTATGCATAGAGCGCGACTACGCGATCATTGATTCATTACGTACATAAAACTACGGTCACGCGTTGCGTCCATCCAGGTCTCAGTGCTCTCAGAGACAACCACCATGCCGCCAGCCAAACCAGCCAAATCGCACAAACGGCATGTCCCTAAGCCACCAGATGCTGCGCCAGAAATAATCAGTGCCATCGTCAGTCTTGTCTCAATCTCCCTCGTCCTCTTCATCTATGAAAGAGCGTTAATTCCCATCTATGCTACGGGGCCGACGACATATCTTGTCAATCCAATAGTTGCAGCAGCTGCTCTCCTCGCAGCTCTTAACCCCATCACTATATCGACATCGCGCAACTGGTTGTACACGGCTTTAGGCCTTGCGGCAGCGCCCAATGCGACATATTGGGTATCAGTCTTGACCTCCAGGAGGCACGACCCTCTTTGGGGGCCGATCATCACGCATGCTATTGTTTTGGCTCCGCTCATATTCTTTTTAATGACGTCGGTGGTCGAGGCTCAGGTGAGCACCGAGACAGGTTGAACGAGTGCCAGTGTATCTATCTGATAGTGTTCTAGTTGACATGGGCACAGCGAAAGATGCACATCACCCGTCCACCTCTGACGTATCGAATTGCAGCGGCGGGAGTGTGCTTTATCACTGGCAAAGGGTTGTCTCAGCAGGTTTGGGCGAAACAGGCGTATCTTAACAACATTTCAGAAAGCCAGATAGTATGTCCTTCTTCATTTCAATCCACTGTCCTTGTAAAATCTCCATCTCTAGTCCCTTGGACTTGCTGGTCTCTCATGGTGTCTCTGGATATACAAATACTCGCTTGACCCTATGAAACGTTCAAAGAATGCGACCTTCTCACACGGCCAAATCAAAAGCATTCTCGTCGTCGCCTCGATCGCGATTTGGGGCTCTATTCATCGATATCTAGCTTCTCCTGTCCTTCCTCACCCGCTACTTGAACCCTATCATCGTCCCAATACGTCCATCACCATCCACTCATCAGTACAATCGGTCACCGGTTTAATTGTTGTTGGAGAAGCCCAGCCTCCCCCAGACGATTCAGACGACCAAGATGTGCACTCTGTGCGTTATTTACGTGCTTCGCACTCGATTTTGGGAGGGGTATGGCTGGGTTCGAAAGTCATGACTCTGGATCATACAGCACCGATAGAAGACACCTTTGGTACGCCCTTGGGCGACTCCATCTATAGCACGTTCGTGCTTCAAGAGGCCATTCGTCTTGTCAATAGTACAGGGAAAGGTAAAGGTGGTGGAAGCTGGGATAATGGGCTGTTAATGTGCGTTTATGTGTACAGATAATTGCACTCCTCTAACGTCTTCAAGTTGTCAGTGGTCTTGGGGCAGGTACTTCAGCCACTGCCCTCATTCGACATCAAGTTCCCATTACAATTGTTGAGATTGATCCTGCAGTGTATGATGCCGCTAGGACATACTTTGGCCTTCCCGATCCAGGTCCAGACAAAGTCTTCTTGGAGGATGCGAGGGTTTGGGTTGAAAGAGAACGCGACAAAGCAAAGATCGGAGAAGCGGACACACTTTATGATTTCGTTGTCCATGATTGCTTCTCCGGCGGAGGTGTTCCAGAGCACATCTTCACTTTCGAATTCTGGGAAGATCTGAAGGCTATCATGAACCCACAAGGTGTCGTAGCGATTGTAGGTGATGCCATCTCCACGATTTGGTCGTTCAACTCAATGTTCACAGAACTTTGCTGGTATTCCAAAGAGTGATTCCACAAGAATGATTCTGGCGACACTCGAAAAAAGCTTTGTCTCTTGTCGTGGATTCCACGATCTTTTCGAAATTATCCGTGACGAGCAGTATGAAAAAGATTTCATTAACATAGTATGTCTTTTTATGTTGGACCGAAACGAAGGCATCGCTTTTGACATATGAACCCAAGGTGTTCTTTTGCACGACTTCCAATTCGCCTCTCACATTCCGAGAGTCTGAAAAACCAGATTGGCTGGGCTCGCCTTTGCGTCGACATGTCTTGGCCTCGTTTCCACAACGCGAGATTGACTTCGATTTGATCAGGGACTCTAAAAATGAGGAAGAAAACAGCAAATATATCCTAAGGGATGCTCACAATCCTCTCGGAAAACATCAAGATGCACAAGGGTTGCATCATTGGAAACGTGGGTTCCATGTGTAGCCTTATGTCAACAGTATAGCTGATGTCTTCGCTAGTAATGCGGGAGGTTCTTCCCGACCAGCATTGGGAGACATACTAATGATCTGCGAAACGAATGTGTAACATGTAATTGTGTAATATATAGTGCATACCTAGAATGTAGTAGTAGTTCATTCCTTTTACTCCTGGCAATCGTGAGAACCCAGCTGGACGACTTGCTCCTAACGTACTTCCACCCAAGTTCTTACCTTCTTCCGGACATGGCAACCGCAGATCTCTGTCACCTAGAAATAATCTCAACGGCGCCTAAATCTGACCACATTCAGTTGTAGTGACAGATCGGGGCAATTTCAGTCTCTATGTCTGACCACCTCCATCTTTCTGTATCCTCCTCGCCCGGTCGTGCATCCAGCATTTCGCGGCCAGCGTGGCCCTGGCAAGTTTCAAGTTTGCGTAATAGTGTCTCGAGCCTCTCAGCCAGTTCCTTGGATTCTCGAAACTCAATTTCTGGTTCGCCTCGCCCGGCCTCGACTAGCTCCAGCTCCCTTCATTGGCAGGCTTTCCCCAATTCGAGGTCCGAAAGCACGATGGGGAACAACGCCCACCGCGGTACTGTTCAAGAGGACACCACACGTCAATGGTCGTTCATGGTATGTTTCATTGCTTCCCAACCATCATCGCATTGTCTAATGTTCTTTTCCCACAGGGATTTGAATGGGCTGTTCGCGATGTGCACAGGCTCAGGGACTTTGTCGAGGGCGTTGATACGCAAAACACGGAAAATAACGATTTCGAGATATTGAAGCAATCACACATGCTAGGAGACAACAAATTCAAGCTCGAGATTGGCGCGTTTTCATTATATTGCTTGACTAGTATTAGGCTCAATCGATTGTAGCCTTCACAGCGTCTTCAGACAGTTATTCAGATTCGAAAGATTCGAACCACAAGCCCGGGCTGTCGCTCTATATCACGTCTTTGATGGTTGACTTTGCGCACCCTGGTTATGAATTATCAGCATCGATGATGACGGCCATTAAATGCCAAACAGATCGTTTTGGGGAACGAGGTGCACCGCCAGAATGGGTGTGGGATTTTTGGCAGTTGGATTGGGTGTTTCGACACGAACACGAGGTCTGGGGTATGTATCGCTAGTATATATATCAACGTCAGCACCAATGCTTATATGCATGTTCAGAATGTCCGCTTCCGCCCCTTTCTGCGTTGCTTGAAAATGCAAGAATTCGCGAGACGGATTCGTTCGTTATATGTGTCCAAATCCATTGCCCTTCTGGCCCTTCTTATCCTCAACAACCTGCTATCCATTCCGTTCCAAAGGATCTATTGGATGGCCTTGAAGCTTCTCTTGACAACTCTAGTACGTCATATAGATGCCTTATGTACGTCGACAAGCGGCTGATATTTATTCTTGTCCAGATACGGGCGATGTTCGCTTCATATGTTTAGAAAGACAGCCTCCGTTTTCTCCACTGGTTGATGCTACTCCACCTACTAGCCGTAAATCGTCATCATCCTCATCCTCCTACTCTCCCTTTTCTTCTAGAACTACAGCCCGCAAGCGCGTTATTTATGCGCATTCAGACATTCTCATTCGCCGATCAGAGTACTTCAAGACCATGCTTGCCTCTTCATTCTCGGAAAATCCAATCTTACCAAACGGGGAGCGAAAGGTTTACACAATTATAGTTGAGGAAGCGGATTTTGAGACTATCTATTGGTTGTTAAAGTTTTGTTATACCAACTGGCTTCTCTTCAGGGAAGACGACGATCCACGGTTAGCGATCGATGGTGTTGGTGTTGGATGGAGTGCCAAGTGGTTACATACGCGAGGCGGAGAATGGGATTGGAAAACTTTCCAGAGGGATGATAGTGCCACCAATGATACTCGAAGTATCACTAGCGGTGAAAGCCTTCCTTCTGTAGTCGACGCAGGAGGACCCTCCCTCAAATCAGAGGTCTTGCAGCCTGTCATCACTACTAGCGCACCCCAGACCTCAGTGAGCTCTGGCTCTCGGAACCTGCCTATGCCTAAGGCACCAGCGTCATCATCCAGTCGTTCAGGGATTGCTTCTCCTCGACGAACTATACCATCCTCTGCCACAACTTCCGCTCCAAATACCCCATCCTCATCCCGGACGAAACCTGTCCCAGTAACGTCGACTGGATTTCCCTCGTCTGGGTGCCCGATATCCCCCAGAACAGGAAGACAGCACCCTCTGAGCCCAGCCTCTGTCCCCGACCCCCATCCCCACCCTACACCTGCCCCAAGACCCGCTTCAGCGTTGTCTGTGTATCAGGTTGCCCATCGCTACGCGATTCCAAGTCTCGTTACACTCGCTATGGACCATATGATGTCTACAATCACACCACAATCCAGCTTTGCTCTTTTGCTTGCTTCTTCGGTCTGGGAAGAGCTGCATTCACTTGTTGAAGTAGGGTTTTTGAAAGATGTCTGCGTAAATTACTGACATGATGGCAATTCCCAGGATTATGTCGTTGAGAAATGGGATGAGGTATCTGGGACAGAAGAATTCGAACAATGCTGTCAAGAAGTTGCGGCTGGAGAGTAAGTCCTCAAAGCCTCTTAGCCTAGTCGTATTCTTGATAGTTGATTTCCTAGGTGGGGTCCAGAAGGCGGCAAGACATTCATGGGAATTTTCCGTCGCCTTCGTTCCCCTGGTGCTCTAAACTAATGGACTTTTGTTTTGGTAAGTTGGGGAGGTCCCTAAATTATCATACAAGTCTTCTTGTACCATAATATCCGCAATCACCATGTAATAGACTTTTTGTTCAAGGGCCAAGGACAGACTGAATGTTAGAAGTCACTGACTTAATATGCTTAGATAAAGTGTCAATTTGCGATTGATTGAAAGGTTCACTTCAAAGAATAAATTCGCTGTGGCGGCTCAGCGCTCAAGCCGTACTCTGACATATAAAGTCAGTCTCGAAACCATATGGTAGGAGTACGACTAGAGGTACCAGCAATTGAGCCTAATTAGGCGTGGAGTATGGTATATATTCCACGCCTAACAAGGTGTGGTTTGGGTAGTGTAGGGATCCATCTGAATCGTCGTCTCGTTTCCATTGGGGATTACATAGTTAGTCCAGCGTTAGGACTGGATTTCAGTCGTCCACCAATGCCCAAGTAGTGGGTTTTTGATTCACCTTGAACTAAAGTCCATGAATACTACCAGATAACAAACCCTCCCCAAACTACATACATAGATATATACATCAGAACAACCTACAAAGAACAGAGAGCACAATACAACCCCTCCAGCCTCCCCCCTACAAATCAAAAACAATCTCGCCAGCCTTAAACGCCGTATTCCCAGGCCACATCCTAATCGGCACCTCACACTCCACCGTCTCCATCTTTACATCTCTCCAGCCCTCCTCCCCACCCCCATAGTTTACCCCCATCCCTACGCCCCCCGCGGGGTGTGCTTTGATCCCGTCGTACTCCTCTTCTGATTCTGAGAGAGGGGGGGAAGACGGCGGGGACACATCTGCATCCGCATCGGCATCTGTATCGGCACCAGTGTTCCCAAACAGCGAGGCAGCAAGGAACGCGCCCCATCCCATCGTTTTCGGATTCATATTCGGTGTCTCCACCGCCCTAGACGCCGTCACCACCATCGGCAAAACCTTCTCCATCGGCGCCAACCCCCCCGTCGCAACCCAACAACTCCCCCACTCACCCCTCGCCCCCTCCCTCTTCATCCCCCTCATCCGTACTCCCTCGGTCCCAATCCATGTCTCCCCTTGTCCCCCGCGCTCTCCCTCCCCCGCAACCGCAACAAGCAAACACAACCGCACCTTCCACTCGAGCCCCCCCATCCGCGTCGCCGGTCCCCCGGGTACCTCCCCCCCGACTCGCACGAGAAACGCAGGCGAGGCGTCGGAGGGTATGTCCAGCGTGAATGTGGTGCGGAGCGTCGAGAGGAGGTGCGAGGAGTGGTGTTCTGCGTGTGTGCGTTTCAGGGTGTGCGTTTTGAGGGGGGAGGGGGAGGGAGAGATGGTGGAGGGGAGGGATTCGTGCGTTTCGAGGATTGCGGAGAGCTGTTGGGGGTGTTAGTGTGTTTGGGAGGGAGGGAAATAAACGCAGGCTCTTGTATACAGTAGCACACTATAATTGAAAGAAATGACAAACCACCCACCTTGACAACCCTCGCTCTCCCCTGCCTCCAATTAACCTCCAGCACCCCCACAACCGTCTCCCCAAGCCTATACGCCCCCTTCACAAACGTCAGCACCGCAACCTTCACCCCGTCCTTATTCACATCATACGACACCTTCCGCGCGCTCCTCGTCAGAATCTCGACGGCCTCTCTACACCCGCCCTCCTGCTCCCGCTCCCGCTCCCGATCGAATGGAAATGGTGGATGCGGGGATTGGGGATTGGGGGACTGCGGAACGGATTCGGCGGGGAGTTTGATCCGCACGCCGCGCGCGGAGGGGTCGGGGAATGAGGAGAGGAGCCGGTGCGCGTAGGTGCGGAGGTCCGCGAGGGTTCCTTGGGCAGGTGTGGGTGCGGGGGCGGGTGCAGATGCGGGTAGGGTTTCTATGTAAGGCGGGGTACACCCAGTCAGTGTTGGCTAGGGAAAGAAACGCAATACGACGTACGAATTTTTGCATTTGCATTTGCACCCCCCGCGACTTCGACGACTTTCGCGCCCTCCCCTAGCCCCACTGCCCCCTTGGAAAGCGGCCATAGCACATCATACGGCATCGGCATCGGCATCGGTGTGCGTTCCACTACCCCACCACATTGTCGTCAGCACAAAGAAAGGAAGAGGAAGGAACGCACCAACGACGTTATTGTATACCCTAATCGGTACTTTCATAACGCGACTTGTACTCCCACCATGTTGCAAGTGGTCGTGTCCCGCACGGCAGGTTCCCACTTCGAGCTCGTAGGCGAATCGGAGGGTGCGGCCTTTGAAGGTGGGGGGGAGGATAGAGGGGAGGGGGAGGGTGTACGTGTCTGTATGGTGGTAAGTATGCTGAAGAGAACGGAAAGGAGAAACGAACGCACAACTACGCGATTCACCAGGTGAAAGTGATAGATCGACCGCCAGCATCGCGGGTTGAACTTCGAATGTAGGTAGTGGGACCTCTGGATCGATGTCGTCTTCTGCTATTCCGAGGCCAAGCCCGACGGGGGGGAGAGGTGAGCTTGGGAAACGGGGGGTCGTTGCTGATGGAGGGCGCGATGCATGTCCCGGGGACGGGGAAGGAGAGGGCGAGAGGGAGGGGGGTACATTGGGTGAGATGAGATTCAATAAACCACTTGAGAAAGACGCAGTCCGACTGTGTGTTGGTCGTCTCCTATGACCCGCGCCCGGCGCCACCTGGGGATGGAGTGACGAGGATATATCCATCCGCCCTCCACCGACGACAGGCGGCTTGAGAAGGGCCGCACGGGTCGCGGCGAGTGTTTGTTTCTGGTCGTGGGTAAGAGGGCCCGGGAGGGGCGTGAGGGAGAGTGTACCTTTGAGTTGTGCGTAGGAGTAGAGGACAAGCTCTGAGTTGGGATTGCTTGGAGGCGGGCCGTGGCCTAACCCAGCTTGGGCGTGGTAGGCGTAGACTTTGGATGTGGGTGCATCGATTGTTGGCGAGGCAAGAGACGGCGTGGATGGATACGGCGAGAGCACGCCTTCGACGATTGGATCGAGGGCAAGCGAGAAGGTCGATGTCGACGACCCCGGCGTCGTTGAAAATTCAACTTGTGCATCCACGACCGACTGCTTTCGCGCGTGTGGGTGCTTCGAACCAAGCGCAAGTGTATCAGAACGAGTCAGTGGAGACGGTTCTATACACTTCAGTACATTATTCCAATGCGAGAAAGCTCGACTCACGATACCCCGTGTACGGTGCTGATTTCGGTATAAGCGCCTCACCGACCTGTTCCTCCAACTCATGCGGCGCAATCGACACAGACAACGACTTGGCAAGCAGTCGCTTTCTCCTCTGCTCCAATAGCTCAGGGAGGTTATCAGCCTGCGGTATCGGCACCTTCCCTATCAACCCCCGCCTCACCGACGCGTCTTCTCCCGCACACGGTCCACCGACATGAGACGTACTCGGCCCAGGTGTCCGCGGTGGCCCAGGCGACGTCGGGGGTCGCGCAAGCGGCGCTGAGCTGATTGAATGGGCACCGCGCTTGTGGGTATGTGCGCGAGACGAGGGCTGGGACGAGGAGTGTGTATTGGTGAAAGTTACAGTGACAGAGAAGAGCTCGCCTGCGAAGAATGATGATTGCGATGGAGTGACGACGACGCGGACGCCGGGGCTGAGGT
>JABAJX010020091.1:0-10045 GCA_018221735.1 Termitomyces sp. K1Aa | reverse complement strand
ATGAAGGATGTCAGGAGTAATTGAACGGTATATGTGAGCATAGGGTAGATCTTTCCAGAATGGATAGACAATTGGACGAACACCTGCAGTCTTACAGGATTGAAGGAAAGCAGCAGGATCGGTATCAAAAGAATCAATGATCTCGAGCATCTTTGAAAGATCTCGAAAGTCACGAGGCAAGAGATCATACTCGCCAAGTTCGTGTTTCGGCCCATTTTGCACGTCCACCAAATTCATACTAAATCTGAGTCAGATTTAAGACATAGGCATTGGTAGGTAGGTAGGTAGGTAGGTAGGTAGGTAGTATTTCCGGTAGCAACTTACATGATTAATATCGACACCTTTATGGATCATGGCATTAAAGTGAGCTGATTTATCAGTGGTTGATGGTTTGACCAGTTACCTGTGTCTGATTGGCGGATCAAATTACATGGACCTGGTCCGAGAGTAAAAACGACGCACCAAGAATGTATATGTTGACCTTATCACCCCCCTCTGGCCAGTAATAATATCTGTAATCTTGTGCTCTGATATTGCTCAAAGTCAATGGGTCCCATTGTAATAGTAACCGCACATACTCGAGATCCTGGCGTCTGAGTTCAGGTAAAGTTAAACGTGCGAGTGGCCAAGTAGCATTAGACCTAATAATATCAATATATTCATTGTCAATAGAAAAAATGGGTGACGGTAAGACAACAAACTGATAGGCAACCTGAGCCTGGATCTTCACAGGACCATCTTCATAGATTCCTTTGACATCGGGATTGGCTCGTAATTCATTGATCTGCTTTTGATTGAATTCGCCTGGATTTGGTAGAGTCAAATATCGAAATATAAAGATATTGATACCTCAGACGTACCGGCAACACTGTTGATAAAACCATAATCGTACGCCGCGGCGCCAACATTGCGTTTAATGAAGGAGCTCCTGGCATTGGTATATTTGAACATCACGATATATCTGCCACCGCCACCGCCACCGCCAGCGCCAACAACGCCAACGTTAATGCCACCATTGCCAACATCAAGGTTGATAGATGCAGCAAATGCTGGGAGAATGGACGCGATAGTCACAAGGAGAGAAGCAGAGAGGCGCATCGAAAATGTCACACTGTAGGAGACTGAAGATGATATATGCTGGGTACCCGCCTTTATACTTGCTAGTGGATGCATTTGACGTGTCTACAATCACTCACAGGTCATCGGTCCGACGCGCATGAGCCCTATCTTACCTTACGATGACCGAATCTGATCGCTCTGAATTTTGACTCTCAAGGAGGGTTATGAACGGACGAGAATACCTCTGCCCCATTGAACAGAGAACAGAAAAGCGACCATTATCTTGGCTTGGTTTGGGCAGAGGGGAATAGAACAGTGAACTCGCCCTTGAATTGTCAAGACGCCATGGTGGTGCTGGCCGACATGAGTACGACCCTGGACGTCGAAGTAATAAAGAGCTTTGGTCGAGGAGAGATTGCAGATATTCATCAATGCAGAAAAGACAGACATGTTCATTACTCGATCCTTCAGGGAAATTGAACCGAAACTTCGATTCGAAGCCTGTTGACTTGTGAGTATCTATGCAGCCTCTACTACTTATGGCATGAAACTCCTTTATCGTTCATGAGTGGCTAGGGAAGCGAGTACCTACCGAACTATGTACTATGGCATTTGTACTTCGGTCTCCTTGCCCGGCCAGGAGAAGTGAGTGTTTTGAGGATGGGAATCGAGAGAACAATGTAGGATGATTATCGTGTACAACATCTAAAGTTGGGTAAATTGCGCAGCTCAGCCACGATCGAAGATCCTGGAACGCAAAAAGCAATACGAACTCTACAGCAGAGAGATTACGATTCGGACCAACGAGAGGCCCTACCTGATAGAGCTTTGATACTACAATTGAAGGAACTTGATCTCCAACATACAAAAGGGTCCCCCACGATCCCAGTCTACAATGATCATTTAGTATCGTACTGACGCATAGTCTCGTCAAAATACCTACCCATCCCATCTCAGGCTCGCGTCCCTTCTCATACTTTCCCGGAAACAAACCCGGCAGGAAAGTTAACCGTCGAATCATCCGTGACATACGTCTCAAATCCCGGCCCACTCGCATCGCGACCACCACCAAGGATGATGAGAGGATGCACATGAGGGTGGTCAACAGGCCGGGGAAACCAATACTCAAACCCCTGGTTCCCGCATGCCTTTGTGATATTGGTAGCAGGAACGGCAGCACGTATAGCCATGACTTGTCCACGCGTCGGCACGATTCCGTCTGGACCGTGCAGATGCGGAAGGAGGTAGCTCGCATAGGCATTCGTTGCGTGGAGTACATATGAACATTGAATGTCTCCGCGGTGCGTCGAGAGGGACCAACGGCGCGACTCGGAGGAGGATGGTGAAATTGATGTCACTGACGTGTTTGTATGGAGTCTAAGATTGAATCTGGAGGGATTGAAGTTTTGTGCGAGTTTGAAGAGATTGGTTACCAATGGAATACAATTTTCGAACACATGCAGAAATTCAGGAGACTCGTAATTTTTGTGGTAGCGCCATGATTCTAAGACTGCAGGTCCTCCATTCGATTCCTATTCCCATCCATTTCTTGGTATGTAGTGCCTTCAAGTTGTATATGTAGTATGTTCATGATCTCGGTGCTTCTTGCGGTCCGCCCTGAATAAGAGCTTCAAAATGCGTTCAAAATCTTGAACAGCGACATCGTGTTTCGAAATACATTATGCTGACCTTAGGCGCCCCAGGCAAAGTGTTCCATCCAATTTGAAGATAGTCAAAGTCGGAGTCGTACCGTCACGGTATAAGTAACCTGTTATAGTATAATCAAAGATGAGGTATCAGTGTTTACATGGTCAGCCAATGGCAAAAACTCAGTTACAGCACTCAGAACCAATGGCATTTATGCATGAAGGTGAGTCACGAGAACAACGGGGAAAAACCGCCCTGATCATGACTTTTCTCGTTCTTTGCGACTCTTTCTTTGAATCCTTTACACGCTTACTACGATGTTGGCTGCTGTCACGGCGTCTAGGCTTTCAATTCGCGTCGCACGGCAAGCTATTAGAGTGACTGGACACCGTCATGCCGTTGTTTCAGCAGTCAGACGGCGAGACATAAGAGGGATACAGTCTATTGCACAGACTGAGAGGGTAAGTTCGCTTGTTCATTCATAGGTATGAAAAAATCCTTCTGACAATGTATATTATGCATTAGGACACAATTACGCGTTTGTTGTACTCGATTGGCACTAAGCGCGAGGTTGAGCGTCACCTTCGGATTTTCTCGTCCGCTTCGCACCCCACTTCACCTGCCAAGTTTGCTGTGATCAAGGTTGGAGGAGCCGTTCTGGCCGACCTGGATGAACTTGCACTCAGTTTGAGTTTCTTGTACCGTGTTGGTCTCTACCCCGTGGTTCTTCATGGAGCTGGACCCCAACTGAATGATATCATGGATCGTGAAGGCGTTGTTCCAGACTACATCGATGGAATCCGAGTTACAGGTATGACAACTCACTAAATATATTCGGTGCTATTTTTGAATAATTTTCTAGACGCCAAGACTCTACAAATTGCTCGTCGTGTGTTCCATGAAGAGAATCTCAAGCTTGTCGGAGCCCTAGAGAAACTTGGGACCCGTGCTCGACCCATTACCTCTGGCGTTTTCACCGCAGACTACTTGGACAAAGAGAAATACGGCCTTGTTGGCAAGATTACAAAGGTCGATAAACGTCCTTTGGAGGCGTCTATTCGTGCCGGTGCTCTTCCCATCCTTACTAGCCTCGCAGAGTCTCTCGATGGCCAGATTCTCAATGTCAATGCTGACATTGCGGCTGGAGAGCTCTCCAAGGAGCTCGAACCCATGAAGATTGTATTCTTGAACGACAAGGGTGGTTTGTTCCACGGTGTGACCGGGGAGAAGCTTGATGTCATTAATTTGGACGAGGTATGAACATTTCTACTTAGACTGACTGAAACGCCATTCACTTCTTCTGTCTAGGATTTTGATAACCTCATGAAGGAGCC
Source organism: Termitomyces sp. K1Aa (assembly GCA_018221735.1). NCBI lineage: Eukaryota > Fungi > Basidiomycota > Agaricomycetes > Agaricales > Lyophyllaceae > Termitomyces > Termitomyces sp. K1Aa. The sequence continues at coordinate 6,005 of JABAJX010020091.1, read as the reverse complement.
TTGGGTCAAGTATGGCACTAAACTGAAACTACGGGAGTTCAAGGAGCTCCTTGAATACCTCCCTCGTTCGTCTTCAGTCGCCGTTATCTCAGCATCTTCACTGCAGAAGGAACTCTTCACCGATAGCGGTGCCGGTACTCTCATTCGTCGTGGCTACAAACTTTTCAAGCATGACAGCATCGATGCCATCGGCGCCGATCGTTTCCGCCAAGTGGTACACGATCGTGACCCCGAGGTACTCGCTGGACTCCAGAGCATCACTGGCGTCCTGAACGATCTAAAGAAGACGCCGTACACGGTCTATGGCGACGAGCCTCTTGACGTCATTGCCGTCGTCTCTCATCCCCAAGGCGAGACTCCCGTCATGACCAAGCTTTTGGCCTCGCGGAGCGGTGTAATGAACAACGTTACGGACAACGTCTTCAATTCAATCAAGAAGGATCACCGCAAGTTGTTCTGGACCACTCATGCAGAGGATGAGAACCGCGCGTGGCATTTTGAGCGCGCGGATGGGAGCTTCACGAGGGCAGGAAGGAGCTTGTTCTGGTATGGTATACAGGACGTTGCCGAGGTTGAAAGGACTGTGAAGGATTTTGAGGCTAAAGGAAGGATTGAACGCTCCTACCTCCCCGTTGGACCCTCTGCCCCACCTCACCGTGCTACTCCGGCCAAGCACTAACGACGTTGTTTGCTGGTCATCGCATATCGATCTCACTCATGTCTCGTCCCGCCAGGGGTACACACCTACTGGCCATACTAAGCACTCCATAGACCACTCTAATCTCTCTCACAAGGATGTACAGCAATTAGAGAAGTCTGGGGAACTTGATGCGTGGATCGTGGCACTCCTATGTATCGTATTCCCAGTGAGGGTCACTTTAGCTTAACTGTACATCCTTGGATGTTCAAATTGAACGATGTATTTTTTCTCTCCGCTTCTGCACGAATTGTCCACGCCTCCGAGCGATGTTAAAATCTCGAACTACGGGTGCTATGTGCGCGGCTTTGATGAATGTTGTTGGTGGGCTCCCGATGGTGACTGTGCGACTGACCCTGAAGCCTGAGGCCTGATGTCGCTCAACGGTGCCGAAAGTTAGCTCGAAGCATGGTGTGAAGCCCTACCGTGACCTCTCTGACCGATCATATTCATTCTAGAATCTTAACCTTGCATTGGGGGATGCGCTAAAATTCTAAATGGATGAGCAAAATCATGCTCAAAATCAGTATGTATCATATCGAAAATAACACGATGTGTAAGTCTGGATAGAATTCCCGGTAGATAGATAATTTGTCGCATCAGAGCCTCGGCTTGAAGGAGTTCAAGTGATGCAGTGCAAACACAGCCTTGGACAATTATGCCATCATCCCGGCACGCCGCCAAGCTTGCTAGATCGGAGGCGGTTCTGACCTTTTCCTCATTCTTCCTCTATGTCTCTTGAATAGGATCATTTTCATTGTCTAACCATGTTCGACCACACCCTGAGCAATTGCACACACTTTGGGCGCTTAATTTTCAGGCTAGCTATACACAGGGCCAAATACAAGCTGAAATTGGGCGGCCCGAGGATCTGATGCCTCGTCTCTATCGCCGTTGCCCACTCGACACATCCTAGGATGTCCCAGGCTACAACTTCTGGAGAACAACTACGCCATAGATTAGGCCTTCCACAGAATTTAAGAATTCCTCGTAATCTGAGCGATCGTCCTGTCAAGAGTGTGAGTCATTTTCGCTTCAAGTTCAAGTTGCATGTTTGTTGAATTGCTTTATATTCTAGGTTCCGCAACCAGCAGCGAACAAGCCAACGGATGCAGAGTTCTTCAAAATCAGTGATCGAGGCGAACGGAAACCAAATCCTTTCTACCTTAAGGATCATTTCTTCCATGAAGGACGACTGACAGAGGAACAGGCGCTGTTCATTGTAGAGCGTGCAACAGAACTGTTGTCGACTGAACCGAATTTGGTGGATGTCAAGAGTCCTGTAACAAGTGAGCATGCGCGTTATTTCACTCAGACTGAATGGATCTGATGCCGCCAAAGTATGCGGTGATATTCATGGACAATACGTGCGTTCATCTCTGTATAATACGCCATCTTTTTATTCTTACCTTGCGCAGTATGACCTGATGAAGCTTTTTGAAGTTGGAGGCAGAATCGATCAGAACAATTATCTATTTTTGGGCGACTATGTTGACCGGGGGTGTTTTGGCATCGAGGTATATCTTGCATCCCTATACTCTCATTCAATTTGATTTTGATCTTGCGTCCAGTGTCTGTTGTACTTGTATAGTTTGAAACTTTGGTTTCCTAATAAATTCACTCTACTACGGGGTAACCACGAATGTCGACATCTCACAGAGTACTTCACATTCAAACGCGAATGTAATTGCTTGTTTATTGTTTTTTTGCTCCGCTCATCTTCCCTAGGCCTTCATAAATACTCAGAACGCTTGTATGACGCGTGTATCAAGTCATTTTGCGCGTTACCTGTGGCAGCATTGGTAGATGGACGATTCTTCTGTGTGCATGGGGGTATATCACCAGAGCTTATCAGGGTCAGCGATCTCAACAAGGTATGTGTGTCTTCTATCTCACCCATCTTCCTCATCCGACTGACCCCTCGAAAGATAAATCGCTTCCAAGAACCTGGAAGTCACGGGCTTTTGTGTGACCTTCTATGGGCTGACCCAATATCTAACTACGATGACCTCGATCCTTCAAGACTACCGAAAGAAGCATTTGTGCCCAACGATACACGTGGATGTTCTTATTATTTCACGTCAGTTCGTATGTTGTCGACATGACATAACCATTGACTGACATGAATACAGATACGCGGCCTCGTGTCAGTTCCTCGAACGCAATGGGCTTCTAGGTATAATACGAGGGCACGAAGCTCAGGATGCAGGGTAAGCTGCGCTCTCTAATTCGACTAATCATATCGTTAACTTCGAGGTTGGTAGGTACACTATGCATCGCAAAACACCAAACAAGAAGTTCCCTTCTGTTATCACCATATTCTCCGCTCCCAATTACCTCGATGTCTATCATAACCGTGGTGCTGTTCTCAAATACTCAAACAAGAACATCACCATCCGCCAATTCAACTCCAGTAACCATCCTTACTGGCTACCCAACTTCGTGGATGCGTTCACGTGGAGTCTGCCATTCGTGGGCGCCAAAAGTGTGTCCTCACCTCACATTAGACTCATTGTTCCTCAGCTTATTGCAATGGCTTCTAGTCACGGATATGCTGCTTGCCGTTCTGAGTGTATGTAGCCAGGAGGAATTGTCAGAAGTAGACGGTGACAGCGGTGACGAAGCAACAACTGTTGAATCCCATTTGACACCCGCAGAGATGCAGAAACGACGCCAGGAGATTAAGAACAAGATCCTAGCTATTGGGAAGATGCAGAAGGTCTTCCAGATGCTCCGGTTCGTGACGCATCCTCTCCCAGTCTTGTATCAAGTTCTTCTGACCTCGGCCATAGTGAAGAATCGGAGAATGCGACAGAGCTTCAGTTCGACAATAATTTGACGCGTAGTGAAGGATTAAGTGTCCAAGGCACAAGGATGGAAGGGTCGATCCGCAGCTTCGACGATGCGTACGTTACTCAGTTTGACGCTGGTGTGGTGATATCCTGGTGGCCTGATCTATCTTCTCTCATAGGCGGCGCATCGATATACAGAACGAGCGGTTACCTGAACTCACCGCGCCATCGCCGACGGCAACGATGTTCCCAATGTCCAGTATGCGGCGGGCGAGTATGGACGCAGAGGGGATGACGATGGAGTATATGATTAAAAAGACGCTCGAGGCGGAAGATAATGATGACGGCGGCGTGGTGGAGATGATTGCTGATAGGATTGCGAGAGGGCGGGTTATGGCAAGGCCTGCATCAGGTTTAAAGAGACATGGGACAGCCTGAAGGCCAGTGAGGTACATTGGCCATTGAACTATCTATGCTTTTGGTTAAGTCTGAAGTTCATTTGTCGGGGGCATTACATCTTGTGACAATCACTGGGTGCAGGCAACAATATTCTTCAAAAGCATTGGAAAAACATGAATGTTTGGGCTTGAGCCCAAAACGCGACCTCAAGAACATGCGCATCGCGTTTGGTACTTACTGGGGTTCGTCAAAAATACGATGTTCAACCCAACACGCCCACGGACTCGGAGGCTACCGCTTTCCATGTGAGATATGTCAACACTGTTACAGTCTTCTCCAAGTGTTAAAGAAAGCTGTCATGCCCTTTCTAATGCACATTTTTGATTGGTAAGAAGACTTGAGACAAAGCAAGATAACTATTTCCAAGGGGAAAAGATGACAAAGAAATAGCATATGATGGCTTTCTTTGTCACTTTTTCCAAGAGAAACATGTTCCAGCCCCAGCAGTGCCAGTCAGGGATGCTATTGACCCAACAAAAAATTTTGAGAATGTGACCTTTGGGAAATGCCAACAGTGGGACTTGGGCGTATTTCGGAGTGCATCTTATAATTACCTTTTTACCACAATCGGATAGTCAAACTTTGAAGGTGTATTCTACAAGTATATATAGACCTAATAACAACTATGAAGGACTTCATTCAATTAGTAGTGCAAGTTAGTATCTGGGGATGTGCTGAAATCCAGTGTGCTTCTTTTCAGCTTCATTGAAATCAGATGTATCATGATCAAGAGGTCTATGACATTTTAAGCACAGATGCTTAGGGATGGGGCAAGGAGCCTGCATAACCAGTTCTCCAGAAAGCTAGTCCAACAAAGAAGTCTGAGGGATGAGAAGTTGATGTGCTTGACATAACAAAACACAATGTGATGTGCCGACTCAGAGCGAGTCCTGTTAAACATGACATCCAAATATGGTGATATATATAGCAGGTGACATCTGTCTACATAGTTTTGTTGCTTGTGAAATATCATACACACCATAAAATGGATACCAAGGATTCAAATGGATGTTCAGAATTAGTGTTATGATAATTGAGGAACATAATCTGTTGCAAACACTGCAAAAATATTCCCAAGCATCAGCAAACTCCCAAATTTCTAGTGACCTGGAACAGATTGTGACCACTATGACCACCTCACCAGGTCACCATCCAAGATCAAATCCAAGGATTAACGAGTGTCAGTCATTGCCTATGTGATAAAAAGATCTCAGCATAGTCTATAGAGATTCAGACAAATGATTGGTAATTTTTTTGAGAGAAAAAACAGCCTCTCTGAACTTAAAACAGAGAATTATATGAAAATTTTGGATTCCTTGAGATATGTTGCTGCCTCATAAGTACTGGTTGTTTTTAATAGAAATAATCTTGTTACTACTTACAGAACTGATACTAACAGGACTGGACAAGAACTTGCATTAATTCTTATTGAACATAATGAGATGGTGAGATTTTTGACCTAGGTTGTGCAGCTGGTGGCTGGTGTGATGGGGGACCTTGTACAACCTGGCACTGGGTTGTACAAGCTGGTACCAGGAGCCTCCATCAATCCTATTTGCTCTACCATCTTAAACACCAATGTCTCACTTAGATGCATTTCCATCCCTCCTTCCTTCTGGCCATTCCTTTTGCTGCACAAGCTTCTGATACGCTTGAGGGAGTCATACAAGGTCTTGGGACAGTAGATTTTGGCTAAGAGGCAGGATTGGTAAGGAGTGGAAGACTGGAAGTGTTATTGAAGGTTGTCAGAGGACTAGTCTCTGACTGTGTCCTACCCTAGCCAGGCTTAGTCTATAGCATGCTGGCACCCTACTCTAGCCGCTGCTCCAACTGCTTGTGCACCTCCCTGACTCCCCCACCATCTTGGTACCTCTTTGTAATGGGTCTAGCCAGCCTCCATGCCCACCCTATGTGTCATTAACAGTTACTTACCGGCCTGGCCTTACTCAGCCTTGCCTTGGCATTACTCAGCTGGATTACTGTCACTGTAAGGGCAACCTCTGGAGGCTGTGGCACAATCACACAACTGGCAGAGGGAGATCCAAAGTCTATTGAGT
>JABAJX010020090.1:0-10066 GCA_018221735.1 Termitomyces sp. K1Aa | reverse complement strand
AGTAATGTGGTTAGACTGATGCTGCAGTATATGCACTTGAGGCCACAGCCCGACATCGAGAAGATTCCATTCTTGGATCTCGAGGCACTTGCCAACGCGGTCGAAAAGTATTTGATTTTCAGTGCGATGATGGTCTGCAAGCTTTGCATGAAGTACGTCTGGGAAGTTGGATCTGACTCTGTACAGCAATTGACTTCAATATTACAGGGCAAAAACATCTATGTATCCGCTGCACGTACTTCGGTATGCAGTTACGCATGGTTACAAGGACCTCGCAAATAATGCAGCAATATATTCAATCCTCAGAGACTCCCGTGAGGTAAAAGACTTTTTCGAAAAGAACTCTCAGATTTTCTACATATGGGTGCGTGTACCGCTCAAATTCGCATGTCTATTCCAATTCACGTGTCCTTTAAGTCGGCATACAGAGACCAGTGGATGGCCGGCTTACCATGGATCTACACGAGGGATATCAGTATCCCCACCCTGCATAAAGGCGGTATCCGAGAGTGTAACTTATGGGAGCCGTTCAGAGATGGGGTCCGGAGAGATGTGGATTGTTCACCTTCACAGATTGCAAGATTTGAGGAGATTGTAGCGGGTAGGATCAAGTCCGACCTAGAGTCCTGTGACCGATGCATTGAGAGGGCACACAGGTGGATTATTTCGGTAAAAGATAAAATTGGGGAAGTTTTGCCTTTTAGTGCGTACCTATGATCCGTCTATTCTTTGTTCGCGCTGCAGTTGCCCTCGGATTGTCATATCCTTCTTCATCGTTTTCCAGTAGATCCTATTGTCCAGCAATGTCATCTTCTAGTCCTAGGAACTTCAGCGATGCATTGGTCAGGAATAAATGTCTCGCAGTGAGACGGAGTGATAATGGCGGGATTCTATTTACGAATGGGATCTCGGTCGAGGGTAAGATTTTGATGGCAAATCTTCCTTCCTTGTCTATGTACATTATGACATTCCCCCTACATACGACGTTCCCGTATATCCTCCATCCCTCCATCCCTCCATTACCTGTCACCCACTGTAGCCAAATCAAAATGCATCGACCCAATCACTCGCTGGACAGAACACGTGGCCAGGAGAACAGCGCCGAGCAGTCAGAGGGTTTCATAATCAAAACCACTGATCATCCGTTCCAACTTGCTGCTTGCCAGGCTGACAGTAACTGGTCGTAACAGGGCCGCAGTAATCGAAGTTCGAGCGGTGGAGCTTGGAGAGCTTGAAGATCAGGTGAGTCTGTTATCGTGACACAAGACTTGGACTCCAGGGGTGCCGAATGCCATATGCCTAGGGTCTAAAAATACATTCGTGGCAACAGTCAACCATGTCTGATCATCTTTGTATCCACGGTTTGAAATCGAATCCTTTGACCCACGTTCTCTCTCTCTCTTACTTACTTCTCCTATCCAACACTGACGAACCAAGCATGGTTCGTCTCTCGACGTTCGTTGTCTCAAATTCTAGATTATTTGCACTTCTTCTCGTCTTGGTCTCCTTCGTATCAATCAACACCAACGCTCAGGGTTTAGGTGACCTTCCTTCGTGTGCGCAAGGGTGTGTCAACACGACAGTTATCGATCTTGGATGTTCTTCGTATGTGTTATAGTTGTAATGAAATAGTCAGCAAATATTGATACTGTACAACTAATTGCAGAACCGATCTTGCATGCCTCTGCAGTAAAAGTCAAAACTTCACACAAGTTTTCAACTGTTCAGAAAAGTCGTGCGCGAGAGAAGATCAGAGTACAGTGATTGGGCATTTGAGAGAATTATGTAGTTCTCGTGCGTCTCATTTCTTCGTTTCGGCGTCATTGAACATCATTATCTTATTCGGATCCTTCAGTTCCTAGCATATTAGCCGCCACAACTGCCTGTAGGAGTTCAATTTCAAATTTGACTCAAAGCATAGTCTAAATAGTATATATAGCGACTACCACGATTAGGGCGACTCCTTCTCCACCAATCTCACAGGGCTCGTCTACTGTGACGATACGGTTGACTACTGAAGTTACATCTACGCTTAGTGCATCGACGAGCACCGTCATAGTGACCGCGTCGACGACATCTTCCACCCCGAACACGATTGCAACTTCGAGCCTTTCGGTTGGAACGACGTCCAGTAGCGTCCTCACTACTGCTGCCACTACCTTGACTGTCCTTCCAACAACCACCGATATCACCCCCGTGCCGTCTACTACTACTACTATTACTAGTCTTAGCACTAGTGCTGGCGCTGGGGATTCACTTCCTACCAATATTAATGCTGCATGCAATATCGTGCTGGGAGAAGGTGCGGTGCGTGCCATTGGTGCCGGGGCGCTTGGTGTTGGACTTCTTGCGATGCTGTGAACAACGTTATGGATTTGAACCCTTTTATTCCAATTCTTCTGAGTTTTCGTCGTGTCTTCGTATAACGTCTTCAATGGATCTGTCTTTCTTCGTACCTAAGGCAAGACACTAACTGCTCATTTCTTGTGCCGTACAGTTATAGGTCGACTTTATCACCACAAATAGTTATCTATGTTTGTGAAGAAGGTCTTGTCAATGTAAATCTCCAGCCCTGCCAGTGGATAGATGATACACCGCTTGCAAACAAACGATCTCTTGTAAACATCATGTTTCCTTTGCTCTCCGTGGTCATCAAAAGCAGAGCTGACAGTGAGAAGAAAGACAGTCCTTCGATCTTAGCTTAGAACGTCATTGACACTGAATGGTCACGATGAACTATTACCCCTTCGAAGAGGAACGACCTGTGTGTTATGTATGTACATTCTTCGTGCTACTCCTTCAATGAACAGCAAAATACGCGTGCAAGTCCGATGCTACATATATTCAACTTGATGAAAACATGCATAATATTGAAACAAGTGCCAATGAATAATGATCTTTAAACCGAAGAAACGAAAGTTCCAACGACGCCAACGAGAATAGCACCGGCACCCATCACTGCAGACTGCGTAGCGCCGCTTTTACCCGTCGAATCATTGTTTTGGGTTATGGTAACGTCGCTGACATTGTAACCCCCAACATTGCAAACGGCGACGACCTCTGAGAAATACTCGTGAGTTGGTGTGCTATGGCCATTTACGTGGAAGACCTACGGTCCATTTTGGATTGAAGATCCTTAACATCTCCTTTACTCTCAGCCTTACAGCTGAAGCAATTGCCGAGCAAAGCAACGACAGAATCCTTGCATTGACAGTCCAATCCTTCCGAGCACTGAGGATCCTTGAAAACAATATATGTCAGGAACCGACTCAGTCCAAGATACTTTGACTGCTCACGGCGATGCTGGCGTCGTATGACTTGCAATCGGGACACGCTCCTGGCAAAGTGTTTGGGTCAATGTCTGGGAAAGTGACTGTTCCATTAGCCTCCCCCTCCGGGATTGCCCAAACTGAAAACAGGACGGTAAGTCTTCAACTAAATCATGCAAATATGGGGTAGAGTACCATGGGGAGCGAGCAGAATGGCAGCGGAGATGACTGGGAAGATAGCAACCATTTGCGACGAATGAGTCCGGAAGAGAGGAGATAGTTAGTTTGGTACGGGAGGTCACCCTCAGTTATATAGAAATCCTGAGTATGTAGGGTTGCATGATAATTCTGATATTAAAAATGATGGCCTTCAGCTTCACCCACAGAGCTAAATTCTCGAAAGAGGGCGGTGTTCCGTGCATGATCCGTGTATCTCCGTCGTTACATCGTGTATGTATGTATGTAGAGGTGACGAACCTGCTTCGGTAAGAAATGCCCTTATGCCAGGCGTTTACCAAAGGCGACTCTGTTGTTGGAAAACCTAGAATGTGTTCCAACGAATCGTGACTTCCTATGAACCCGGGGAACGTCGGGGGAGTAACAGTCATCGGCTCCCAGATTAATCATTTCAGCATTCTATGCGGGTGACCTACACCCGCGGCAGACTTCGTATCCGAACCTTGAAAGCCATATGTCAGAAAGCTTCAGCTCAAATCAACGGCGGAGACATACCCGGCGATTACAGGGTACACGGGATATGTAATGATATAAGGCGACTTGATCGAGAATTGACTGAGGACTCTACAAGATCGCTGGCCGAATGCTCGGATAGGATTCTATCCGTGAGGACAAAGTTGAGCGACGTTAGGCAAATCAGGCTCGGGTACCTAATGAACCCACATAAGCAATCAAACTTGAACGCGGCAGCCTCAACCGTCGATGGACAACAATCAAGTTGCGAGCTGTACATCCCAGGCCTCCGCACGGGGAAAGTAACGCGAACGATGCCTTTGTGAACGATGATCGAAATTCAATGGAAGTTATAGATGTGTTCGCGATTAAACTCTGATACAAATATCTTTACCTTCAGCCCATCATCGCCTTATGATGACGATGATGGCTGTGTGATGTTAACGGCATGATCGGAATCATATGCAGGCCTGGACTTTCTCGATTTTTCCTCGAAATGTTCGATATCATCGAGCTATGTACATGATCTTGATACCCGATGATTTCTTCAGAGACTTGTATGGGGTATGCGTATATGTATGTACGAAGTTGACAAGTTACTCCTCATCTATGAGCGAGGATACCGTAAGTACGAGTTCGGATTCATCAAGGGAAGCTGTACCTGCATATTGAATATCAAGGGCTTGGATATATCACGAATTCTCCTGGACGCGTACGTATCACCATCGAGGAAATACCAAGCAAGGAATATAGTCGGCTTACCGAGCCTGTTACAGGGCTAAGTGGAAACCACTTCAAACAGACACGAGACAAACTAGGGTGCGACGGGCAGAGCGAGTGGGTTGCGTCGACTATCCACGGTATGTATGTATATGCACAGATATCAATAAATATTTCCCTCGTGTCTAGGTACATATGGTACTCACGCCAATCCTGCCGAGCTGCAGCCTGCCAGTGCATTCACCCTCGCATCTTGTTTTTCCAGTCACGAACGTCGTGCATGCCCACTCTTGAACCACGAGGAATGTTTCACTTTAGCGCTGGCCGAGGACGGCATCGTACCATTGCTGTGCGGAGAGTCGAGACGTTGAGGGAATCAGCGGTAATGGCGGGCTGGGGTGTGTGCACTGTTTTACAACTTAGCTACTGATTTTGTGGTGTTAGGTGACGTACACAGAAGACCTGGGTGTCCAAGACTCGAGCTAAGTCATTCATGACCCCGATCTCAAGCTTAAGATAAGGGTACTCTTATAACTTACCCTTCTCCGCGAGCAAACGCACGCTGGTTCCAGTCGTCATTCCAGTCGTCATCGTCGGATATCTTGTAGACGCCGACTTTGAGGATGAACCCACAGAGGACATGATAACACACGTTTGACGCCTGTACTGTGTATATACGTTCAGAGAGAGAAGAATCTCATTCCCTTGGGTGGCTCAATATAAGTTGGAATTGGTCAGGCTAGGAATGCTCACCCCTTGTTCACTAACATCTCTGACTGTGCGCTCGTTCCAGTTATTTGTCGAGTATCTTGTTTGATCGATGCCGACTTCAAGGATGGAACCCGTAGAGGCCTCGGAATGAAAACCACACCCTGACCTTCGCGATATCTCCACTCAATCTTCCTGAAGGTACCTTGCCTTACGGTACCACGGCTTTCTCGAGTGATACCTGCTAACTTGATCGAGTCAGAAGAAGGCCATAGAGAGTCCATTCAGAAACACTTGCTCACAACGAAGGATCTGGAAAGAACTGAATTGTCGACAAAAATGAAAATCCAAGGAAATTCGGGTACGGGGAATCGAACCCCGAGCTGCCGCGTTCCTATCCAAGGAAGAGGAGGTGAGAGGCGGCAATGTTAGCCGTTACACCATACCCGACTATGGAGACGGATTTGAGGCAAGGTTGTCGTCGAGAGGACAGAGCCAAGTTAGAGCGCGGGTATGGATTCAAACTTTAGGGAGAATCCATTTAATCGCGTCGTCGACATTGTAATAGGTCCAACGCGAATCCGATTGAGGGCGCCAAGATAGGCAGATTGGTAACAAGCCAAGAGGAAGGGAGGGATGAATCGATGAATCGACAAGAGTCAAAATTTGACGCATACCATACCGTATGTGGGACCGATTACTCGCGCTCAACAATCCTCTTATCACAGGTATTCCCATCCTTCCCCACCCACTGCACCTTCTGGTCTCGATATCTCGCCAGCCGACTGTGAGAAATCTTCCTGCAACCATTGTCGTAGCTAGCAATCAATTTTCAAACTTCGAGGAGCGCGTCGTAATTGGAAGGCAGGATCCGATGTTAGGTAGCGACGGATTGGCGACGGAGTCAAAAGTTCACGCATACCATATGCATGTGGTCGTTGTTCAACAGTCCTCACGTCACAGGCAAGGTTTTGGAGGAGGGTATGGAGGACGTGGAGTTGCGTGGCCGGAATGAGCATAGTGTTCAACCTCATCCGTCTATCTTATCTTATCATGATTCTCGAGTTAGCCCGCACGTCGTCGTAACCCCGCGTCTTCTTCCCACATCGACCGTCTTGACTGCCTCCACTGCTGAGAAGAAACCCACCCACAAGGTCTACTCCGGTACTTCTTGCGATTATCATCAACAACGAGGACATAACGTTTATCTGCTTGTTGTGTCACAGTCCATCAAGGACTTTATGCATAAATCGGTATAACAAGGATCGGAGTACATCTTTCCCTTGTCCGCTAGCGTTGTGGATGCCCTGTATTCTGTAGGTCCCGGAGCAGCGTCACCTTGTTCATTAACATCTCTGACTGAGCGCTCGTTCCTATCGTCCTCGTTGAATAAGTATCTTGTCCATGTCGACTTCAAGGACGGAACACGTAGAGGACATGATTTACTATTAGCTACGTTTAGCGAGAGAAGGGGCTGAGGAGTGAAGGTTCGGACCTTACCCTTTCTTCAAAGCACTCCTGAAGATGTTGAGTGTCCCATCCACAGATGACTGCTATACATTCTTCGGGTCGGAAAATTGTTTTGGAGACTAGGAAGTTTAAGTTTGGAGGACACACCATTTACAGATACAGCAGCCAATTAGGCAGGAGACGCTATGTGCGCAATAGCGTCAACGCTTTTGACAGCTCCATCAAAGGCACCTTCCTGTCCCACAAAAAACATATCAATCAAACGAGTTACGAGCCCTCCGTCATCATGAACCTCGTACCTTGGTAATGTTTCCAGCACGCAGAATCTCCAATATATCACCATACGACTTGAAGTAGTCCTCAAGGTACCTTCCCTTGTCGGACAGTACCACGTACTGGGTACCCTTTCTTGAGGAACCTGCGTAAGACTCGGATCCACATTGCAATGCAGCCATTAGGATCAGAGACGACTCGGGAGGATCTTGTAGCAGGATCTTGGCGCCTGGAGTGATAATGCAGAGCAAAGTGTAGTTTTCATGACCCTGGGAGATCTTCATCGAGGGCTTTCCCAAGAACCGGCTCCACAATCTGTAATTAGCTACGGTACTGTATGATATGATGAAGCCAAACTTGCACCTTTGAGCGAAAGATGGGTAGCTTTTGATTCGGGTACGGGAAACCGCGAGGAACGGATGATAAAGGGAACATGAAAGGTGGCAATGTTAGCCGTTACCGTCCTCATCGGTCTTGAGATCACGATGCGAATCCAGCAGACTTCCCGTTGTCAGTGCCCTGAAAGCGTCCGCCTCCTCACGAGATTTGGCCCATGAATTCTCAACATCCGCCAGCCTTGCCTGCGCCGATTCTGCTTCAGCCATACGCGGCTCGCTATGTACTTGGATCAACATTCATCCGAATGGCTCCCAATCGTGGACACACGCCTAGAAAAGACCGGTATGGTGGATGATCATGATCAGATTAGAGAAAAATTAGGGAGATACACCGGCTGATATGGGATGTGTGACACTGAGAATTCAAAACAATTCCGGAACAGCGGATTCGGGTACGGGGAATCGAACCCCGAGCTGCCGCGTTTCCAATATAATGAGAGGCGGCAATGTTAGCCGTTACACCATACCCGATTCATGAACAGAGGTTCAAGTAGAGATTGTTACTGGATGCGATAGAGTTAATTACAGCCTGGGGTGCACCTTCAAAATTTCAGGCTTTCGGGGAAATCCACATAATCGCGTCAACATCATAGCAAGACCAACGTGGAGCTGAGTTAAATAGGCAGCCTAGTAACGAGGCAAGAGGGAGGGAGGGATGAATCGATGAATCGACGCATCAAAAATTGACGCATACCGTATGTGGGACCGATGCTCAACAATCCTCACGTCACAGGAAGTCCCCACTGACGGACACCTTCTCGTCTCGATGTCGCACCAGCCGACGGTGAGGCATCTTCCTGCAATCGTTGTCGATAAAGGTTCTAGTACCTTCGAGGAGCGTGTCGAGGCTGGCAACGAGCCTAAGAGAGATGAGTCGATGAATCGACGAGTCAACCATCTCGATGTCGTGCTAGTCTAGCAGGCTAAGTTTCGGAGGAGGGTACATATGTAGAACGTCGTGACAGGAATGAGCGTAGCCGTTTCAACTTCTTTATCTTCCATCTTATCTTATCGCACCTTGTCGTAACTGCCTCTTCTTCCCACATAGACCTTCTTGACTGCCTCCATTGCTGAGATGCTATGCTCAACAACATAAGATTTATCTGCTTGTTGTGTACTTCGTCTAAGAAACTCGGACCTCAAGAAACAATGCAATAGTCCTTACGATGATCTACATGTTGGAATTTGATATGATGCGGGCAGCCAAACATATTCTTTCCGCGCACATATCCGGTAATCTAATCATATACAGATAAACCCCAATGAAAGCAAGCTATCAAGTTCGTCCAACTCCCGCGCGAGGAAATAATTCTCACTAATGCTCGTCTCTCCCGCCCATGATAGAATCCGACTGTGACTCTCACATTGAATTTCTTCTTGTTTGAATACTTAACGGATGGTTACTTATATAGCACATCTTCGATTCCGCCCGAGTCAAAGGAAGTCTTAGTGTTGATTATATCGACGTTTTACGATGTGTATCCTCCGAGTCATTCATTGTCTACCCTCAATCTGCCGGTATTCCGCGTATATAAATGAAGTTTGATACCTTACGGCTCAGGCTATCGATTCGACTTACGAGACGGTCATTGAGGAGAAATCCGTACTGCCCTGTCATCTTTCCCTTGCGAGCAAAATATCTTTCACCATGTCGTTCAAACACATGTCTATCGTGGTAAAATGAAACTAGCAGAAGAGAAGATGAATTATCTGGAGGAGTCTGTAAGTTGTACAAGGAGATGTCGGGGTAGATGTGAAGAATGGGAGTGGGAATACGAACCAAGACGTCAACAAAGATTTTGGGTTTGATAGGAAGAAGATTTATACAATTTGAAGAGTCTAGTACGATTATGGATAAATAAATGACTATCTTTGCTAGTGCCAACCTATTCGTTGAATCTAAAAATCTTCATCGAACGCACTACAACCCATTCAGTTCCGATAAGTCAAAATTGACAGACAGAGGCAAGGAAACGTACAACGTTGACGAGGACGTTACCGTATCAGACATCCCAGAATGATTGATCCCGGCCTTTGAATAATCCGAAACTCGCTTCTCGAAAAAGTTCGTCTTTCCTTGCAATGAAATCATATCCATAAAGTCGAATGGATTCGTTTTGTTGTAAACCTTGTTATTGCCAAGGGCAACGAGGAGATGATCAGCGACAAACTCGATGTACTGACACATGAGGTCCGCGTTCATGCCTATAAGCTTGACAGGGAGTGAATCTAGACGATTGTTAAATAACACCTTGACAAGCAGGACGCATATGCATATGTACCTGTGAGAAACTCCTTCTCAATAGCAACCGCTTCAGTGATTATCGCCTCGATGATATCAGGATGGGGACGGCGCTTAAGATGACGAAAGAGCAAACATGCAAAATCCGTATGCATACCCTCATCCCGGCTAATAAGCTCATTTGAGAACGTCAACCCAGACATCAGACCGCGCTTCTTTAGCCAAAAGATCGATGCGAAAGATCCTGAGAAGAAGATCCCTTCAACAGTCGCAAACGCCACTAGACGTTCCGCGAA
>JABAJX010020089.1:0-10090 GCA_018221735.1 Termitomyces sp. K1Aa | reverse complement strand
GCTTATGTGTACTGTACAGTTGGTTCCCACGCTTCTAGGACTCCCGAAGCGTTGCTCCTGGCATAAGGGATCCCCAGACTTGTTCTCTTTGGATCTCCCTCTGCCAGGTGTGTAGTTATGTCCCTGTATAACTGTACAGTACTCAATAGACTTTGGATCTCCCTCTGCCAGTTGTGCGATTGTGCCACAGCCTCCAGAGGTTGCCCTTACAGGAAAGGGCAACAATGTGGAGCTAGATTCACAAATATCATTGTTAGTTATATCATTACAAGCATACCAGTAGTACAAAACTCACCTTACAATATAGTCTACCATCCCAAAAACAATCCCATCTCATCAGCACCATAGCAAGGTCATGGGGGGATAGCCTATTAGACATGTAAATATGGTCACCAGAAACATAAGTATATTCTTACCTACATTCTCGATGGACAGATGATATGAGGGCAGTGGCTGCGGTTAAAAAAAGAATAAGACATCATTGCAGCAGCGGCAAGAATGCAGAAACACTGACTAGTCTTCAATATCTTCCTCTATCATGCCTTAGAAATCCATACAGACATGGAGGTGCTGGTGTACAATGTACAACTCAGTGGGCAGGTAAAGTAGGCAATGTCTCAGTAAGATGGTGGTGGGAAGAGGGAGAGAAGTTGGTGTGTGCCCTGTTAGCACATCAAAGCTATTTGAAGGCAGCTGTCAAATGAGGTAAGCAACATCCAATGAAAGGAATTGAAATGTGCAGAGACACAAAGTTTATGTCGACGTCGGTTCGTTAGATTGGCCAACCAAAGTAGACCAAGTTGAGTTAAGTTGGGTTGACATTGAAGTCACCAAAGACTGACTCAATATCACATGATTTGGCTTGATGGGTTCCAATATGGCTTGAATTGGCCTGATCTGGCTAGACGCAATTTTCACTGGGGCTCAACCTTATTGTAACTCTATACTACGGAATTTTTTCAAGCGCCTCACCAGACACAATTTTTTTTAGGACTTATCACAATGGCTTTTTGACAGCTGGGACTAAGTACGTGCAGCTGCCGGCACAGAGCTCGGATCTGTTCATTGTAAACATTCAATTACATTTTATGAGACTTTTGTCTTGCATTTCTTGAACTCTGTTCTATCAAATCTGTTCAACTAGCTCAATCTAAGTTTATCTTGACTATATGTTCTCCCTAACACTGGAGTTCCCGGCCCATTGAACAATGACTTTGATTTCATGGCCTGACTCTATATTCCGGCTGCTATTGGGAGTGATGACCTCCCTCTCAAGATCAGAATTGCACGGAACAGGGACATAGAGGATTTCAACAAGAAACAGTATGGCGCAGACGGTTCACACTTGCAATATTTCAGCTCCTTGTCATGCATATTTGGATGTGGGTCCTGTCCTCAGGGCCCCTTATGAGTATAGTCCCGAAGAAATTGAGACTTTAGCAGCAAGTTCCAAATATTGCGAGATTGTGGGCCCTTTGCATGCTTCCTTGATGGCAGAGCTCGTCACTATCCGGGCAGATGATAGAGAATCACAGGCTGAAAAGACCTGTCGGGCTAAAAAGGCTGAAAGGGAAGAGAATTGTCACATCCAAAAGAGGCTTCTAAACTCCCTTGGCATGACAAACACTAAAGATAGCGCACTCAGGCAGAATATCTGTGCTTCCATTCCCACCATCTATTTGGTAAACATAACCAATTGTATGGTGCCTCCTCTCAACTTCTTCACTAATGAAAACATTGATCTTGTTAATACAAGCTTGCCCTCAGTAGTCACCAAGACCACTCGACCCTATGCCGTTGAGAATGGATTTGCTGAAAAGGTGGTGCTTCTGGACCTCCCAAAAATGATTACAACTTGGGTGATAACAATAAACCCCCATCTCTTTCTCCTTTCTTATGGCTAGAAGCCACCGGCAACGATTGCGTCTCGCTAGCTAACTTCTGTCCTTTGAAAATTCCCAAGATTCCTCACACATGCAATTCCTCGCCAAACAACGGTTTATGTCTACACATCCTGCAAGTGTATTATTCATTCTGTATTCTTCTAACAGATCCAGCAGCATTGCCTTATTGCTGTTTGAAAGATGCGACTTGCACTCTCCCACAATCCAATCAGTCTGCAAACCTCTGCCTCCTTCCTACATTGGAGTGACGATTAAAACATGGCTTTGCTTCATCCCACTTTCATTCTCTCTCATCTTGGGGACCATTGTGAATCTGGCGGCTTCATACCTGCTATACCCCAACATATTCTGCAATTCTAGTGGAACATATACCAATGACAATCACCCTGGTGAGATTGGTTAGCTGCGGCGCCATCCATTCTACACTCACAGGAAGATGGTGAAGATGAAGTGGAGTACGCAGGCAAGCAGATAAGCCCTGTGCTTGAGATTCTTGATGACGGAAACCTTGTGTTGGGTGGGCTGGGGAAAGCAAGGGTGGTTTTTGAATCGCAGGTACCAATGCCTTGGATTTGTATATGTGAAAGATTTATATATATTGGTTTCTCATATTCCGTTTGTTTTGCTGCTAGCTTCTACATGAATATGTTGATGGAGAAAACTGCCATCAATCTCTTCCTCAGCGTTGCGGGCAAACACAGAGTCACACCATGTGAGCCAGCTACCAGGAGTGGTTCAACAAAGAAGACCTCAAGCCTGCATATATTCAGAACAAAACCGTGTTGAAGGACTTTGTTAAGTGCAGAGGAGACTTTTGGGTGGGGTATTATTGACCAACACTGTCGTTCATGTTTTAGGCAACTACTTTGCATATTCAAGAAATGATATGCTGAAGCTTTCTGGGTGTGTTGTCTTACATACTTTCTGGCAATTCAGGAAGACAGCTGTTCACAGCCCCTTTGAACCTTACAGGCATAGGAACATGCCGCAGGATCCGGATTCAATGTAGGATTTCCCATCCCCTTTACATTTCTCAAATAAACTGTCTCCAATCTACAGTGTTGTGCATGCAACAGTGGATGACATCAAGTCCAGATGCCCAAGCTAAGAAACCATTTGAAAATTACCCAAGACCACAGGCATGGCCGAGCTTGACATGTATTCAACTGAAGAGATGATGATGCGTCTTCTTGACCCCACAATTTCAGAGACCAAGGAGGCCAAATATCAAGAGTATATGGACACATCAAGAGCACAATGGGTGAAGGGAAGAAAAATGGTTGAGTGGGCTACCTGGGTATACTTTTTATCAGCAGGCTGTTCTTTCACAAAGTTATAAAAGTGCGTTGTATGTCCAGGAAACCTCGTACCTACTTCAAACAATCCTTTTCCTCTTCTGAGTGCATCACCCTCTGTGCTCCTGTATCTGGACTACTTTCCATCATTTGGCTTGCAAGCTGCTGCACATGTGACATTGATATTCCTATTTAAAGTTGTCCTGGTTACATTCATACTCCAAGCAACAAGGCTGAGGCACCTTTATCACTCCTTTGTTCTTCAATTTTTGCTGGTATCTTCCAATGCTATGATTTCTTGAATCTTCCAAGCAACCGGGCATTCTGCCTTTCAATTCAAGCTCTTACCCCTACATTTTTATGTCCTGATGTATACGTTGTGAATTGTGATAGTTGTGTCAAGTGAAAGTGCGCATCAAGTGTTCTTTACTGTAAAAGGTCTTATCTAACAAAAGGCTTTGAAATACTACCAAGGACAGTGGGTCACTAGTCTGAGGTTCCCCGACTCACTAGGAGGGTTGTGTCCAGCCAAATATACCATTTGTCCCGCTAAAAAGTACACAACATCACATGCTTTTTTTTTGGCTTTGTCCTGTTGTTCTGAGACATTCTGGAACATTCTGTGTAAGCATAGACCAGTGACGTCTTGACGAGACTTACTTGGACCATCAAAGTTTAGAGATTTGGCAAAGACCCGAGTAATTTTACAGTTATATTCTACTGGGCATGACTTCTTACCTTACTTATCTCCAAAGACTTATTGCGGTGTGTCACGAAACACTAAGTCCATTCCAATTTCCACTCTGACCCACTTCAAACTTTCAACATATGATTCTGGTTTCAAATCTCCTTCTTTAAAAACCTCCTAGATGTGTATATTCTTCTTTACTTACTCCTTATTATCTCCTTTTCCTTACTTATATTTTCACAGACACTTACATATTCTTAAACTTATCCTATTTATCTTGTCTCCTTATTCTTTTTCCTATCATCTACTATTGTATAAAAGCCTTCATGTATTTGACTACTGGTTTTTGTGCAATCAACACAAGTCTTGATTCCTCACCTTGCTCAAACTCTAAGTCTTTTTGAAGTCTTCTCCTCATCTCAGAATTTTCTTTCATCTCTCTTATCATTGACTTGTTATTTGAACCATCTATTTTAGTCATCTAGGTGTCTAACAGTTTGATTGCACCTCAATGACTCTATGACAACAACTTCTGTGACTCTAGACTACAACTCTCCCACCTCTTGGCCTCCTCCTCTCAACCTGCACACCTATCAACCTCACTCTACACCTGGAGTTGATTTCACTCAGCTTGCTGGCAACTTTGATCCTACTGCAATCCCATCAATGGATCAAAACCACGTTCCAGGTACTGGAGGAATTGCTTCTGCTTCAGCAAATTCCCTCTCACCTGAGTTCACTGCTATCCTCACTCAGCTCACTCATAACCAGACCATGCTCCAAACCAGCCTCATTGACATCATGAACAAGGTTGCTTGACATCTTGCCAACCCTATTTCTGACCAGAACTTATCTATGCATGGTAGTCATGTCAAAGTTAGAGACGTGCATATCTTCAGTGGGAAACACAGTGACGTTACTCCTTTCCTCTCTGAAGTCAAACATATCATTCAGTTCCATGCCGTCCCTTTCCCCAATGATCATCCCCAAGTCCTCTATGTTGGTCTCCATCTCAAAGACAGCATGCCTATTGAATACCAACTCAAACGCTCAGGTTCTTACTTTCTCCACAACTGGAACAACTTCCTCATTGCCTTCAGGAAGAAGTTCTCAGACCCCAGTCTTGTTCAGAATGCTGAATTTAAACTTGATGCGCTTAAACAAACTGAGTCAGCTCATTATTATCTCACTGCATTCATGGAGCTTGCCAGCCACCTTGAAATGACTGAGCAAACCAAGATCATGCACTTCATGAAGGGTCTCAAGACCTCTGTCAAAGACCACCTTGTCAATATTGTCAATTGCCCTACCACACTTGAAGATTGGAAACCCCTCATCATTTCTATTGACACCAATCTCCATCAACATGATGTCAAAAAGTGCATCAAATCCAGCAAAAAACCCAAGAATAACTCTAACTCTCAGTTCCATTCCTCTGACCAACACTCCTCCCCTAGTCCTGCTACCACTTCCTCCAATAATTCTAGCTCTACCTCTGATATTGTGCCCATGGACGTAGGTGCGCTCACCACCAGCTCAAAACCTCATGGACCTCTTACACCTGCTGAACACAAGCATCACATTAAGAACAACCTCTGTTTGTACTGCGGTAAGGAAGGACACAAAGCTGCAGACTGCAATAAGTGCAAAGCAAAGCACAGTAACTCAGAAAAAGCCAAGCTAAAGACCAACTAGTTCCTAGGTCTTTGGCAACGATGGACAGAACTTCAGAGTCACTTCCCTGCTGCCGCATTGAGCTTAAATTTGTCAGGAACACTACTGGCAAATGGACTGCTCTGTCAACTCCTGCTCCTTGCTTCCCACTCCCACATCATGTCCATCTCTCTCCCCATCATCAAAATCACTTCTTCATTCCTATCATGGCTATCTTTCCCTCATCAAGAACTCATCAAAACTTACGCTTTTATTATAGCGGTGCTACTGCCTCCCATATTTCTGATACCTTCAGCTCTTGACACTCCCTTCCTTGTGCTCCCAAAACCACACCTATCCCTATCTATACTGCTCCATTACCTCAGAACTTCTTACCCACAATGTCATCACACAGATGAAAGTCTGAAATCATCAAGAAGTCATTCATCTTGGCATCGTCTCCATGCCTTACCCTGTGCTTCTTGGCCTTGATTGGCTGAAACAACACAACCCCTCCATCAATTGGGCCCATGGTCAGCTTTCTCTCTCCTGCTGTGGCACCAATCACAATTTCTCTGTTACAGTGTTTGTTTGGGGTTATGGTCCCTTAAAACCTAGTGCTCATTCTATCTCCTCCATTGGCTCTCTTGGCTTAGGCTTAGGTCTTTCCAGAATGCCTCCTTCTAATATCTTGAAGGTTCTTGATCTGCCCCATGACAAGACACCTCCTGTCTTTCCTGGCTACAAATTGACATATCCGTCATCTCCTGCATCCATCATTTGTCCTCCAACTTGGAATGGCATTAGTTGCAAAGAGCTTCTTGCAATCTGGTTGACACCTCCTTCCAAACCCAAACCTGTATATGGTCCTCAAAATAAACTTATTCAAATTTCCTGCTGTTCACCACTACACTTCAAGAAATATGCCAAGAATCAAGAAGTTTTGTGCATTTGGTATTCTACCAATGATGAACTCGAGATTTGGATCAATGCTATATCCTCATCTCTTCCTCCTGATGTCACACCTTCTGATCTTCTTCCACCCAAACCACCTCCTTCATCACAATCCTCCACTCCTCACACTACACTCGGAACATCCAGCAGAGCTTTTGTCTCAGACACCAAAGACAAAATCCGTTAACTTGTACCTGAACAGTTCCATGCCTACCTTGATGTCTTTGATCCGGTTGAAGTCAGGAAGCTTCCAGATCACTGACCATACAACATCTCTATCTCCATCAAAGATGGAAAAATGCCACCCTTCAGTCCCATTTACTCCCTTTCCCAAGCCAAATGTACCACCCTCTTTGAATACATTAAAAAACAACTTGCCAAGGGATTCATTTGTTGTTGCACCTCTTCCGCTGCCTCCCCCATTCTCTTTGTCAAATGCAAGACTGGCAACCTTTGTTTCTACATTGATTATCATGGCCTCAATGCTGTCATAAAAAAAAATTGTTACCCTCTTCCACTTACTTCTGACCTCCTCAACTGCGTCCAAGGCTGTGACAAATTCACCATCATTGACCTCAAGAACACTTTCAATCTTATCCGTGTGAAAGAGGGCAACAAATGGAAAACCGCTTTTTGCACTCACCTTGGTTTTTTTTTGAATACACCATCATACCTTTTGGTCTTATAAACGCTCTCCAGCCAGATTCCAAGCTTTCATCCAAGACATACTGCATGACATCCTTGATGTGTACTGCATTGTCTATCTTGATGATATTCTAGTCTTTTTCTGCCCTGGCAATGACCACAATGCCCATGTCAAAGCCATCCTAGACCGCCTCTGTTTTGCAAATCTCTTTGCTAATGCCAAAAATGTTGAGGCAGGGCCGGTCACAGATTGAGCAGGGCGACTTCGGGAGGCTTAGGGACTGTAAACAGAGGTAGATAACCTCAGTGTGAACAGATAACAACACTGTATGTATTATGTATGTACCTGTAAACAGAGGTAGATACTAAACAACATAAGTAAGGGATCTATAATATAAATGAATGGACTTACACCTCAGTGTGAATAGATAACGACACTGAAGTGTTACTATATTAGCTGACCAAAAACATACAAAGCATGACATATGTCACACATTCTCAACACTCCCCCTCGAGATGAACACGGATCAGACAACACCAAGGAGTTCATGGAACTTCTCGAACTTGACACGGGCGAGCAACTTGGTGAAGATGTCTGCAATCATGTCAAAAGTAGGAACATAGTGGACTTGGACATGGCCGGATGAAACGGTCTGGCAAATAAAATGAAAATGAACGTCAATGTGTTTTGTGCGTGCGTGAAAGGTGGCATCCTTCAAAAGTCGAATGGCACCTTGATTATCGCAAAAGAGATTAGTGGGTAAAGAGTAAGAATGAAAGAAAGAAAGATCTGTAAGTAGCTTGTGAATCCAGATGATATCTTTTGCAGCATGTGTGAGTGCAACATATTCGGACTCAGTGCTGGAGAGAGTGATGATAGGTTGCTTTTTCAAGCTCCAGGAGACAGCGCCAAAGCCAATGAAGAATGCAAATCCAGATATTGAATGTCGATGGAGATGGGAAGCCCAATCTGCATCCGAATAACCAGAGATCTCAGTGTCTGTACCACCAAGAATTAATTTCATATCTGCAGTGCCACAAAGGTAGCAAAATATGTGTGTGACAGCTGTCATATGAGTGGCTCGGGGGGCGTCAAGGTACTGGGAGAGAACCGAGACGGCATAGGCAATGTCAGGGCGTGTTATGATGGCAGCGTACATCAGTGAGCCAATCATTTCGCAATATCTCATTTTCTCGGTGGGAGACAGTAGGGTTGGTGAAACTGACGGAGAGTCGGGTGAGAAATTGGCTCCAGGTTCTATAGGTGTGATACGAGATTCTTCGAGACCAAATCGTTGAATGATCTGTTCAACATACACTTGTTGGCCGAGAGAAATGGTGCAAGCGTCAAAATTTCGGGTAAGGCTGACTCCGAGAAGCCAGTTGATTGGGCCTAGATCAACGATCTTGAAACGCTCACCGAGTTGCTTCTTAACAAGGGAAGTGGAGTTGGTAGAGTCACCAATGATGGTGAAGTCGCCGGTGGCAACAGCAACAATGGTGTAATTGTTACCTTTGATCTTGTAGAATATGTCTACATCAGCTTGGCAGACTGAGTAACCGAGCTCTGTAAAAGTTTCTACAACTTCTTCATACCAGTGGTGAGCGCCCTGTTTGGTGCCGTAGAGAGGGCGTTTGAGCCGACATGCAAGTCTAGAGTCGGGCAATTGCTCGAGTTCGGGGGGTAACTTGCGGAATCAACGATAGAAGGGAGGGAATTGCATATAAATGACTTTGTTTTCTTTGAGTGAGGAATTGAGATAGGCGTTTTTGACGTCTGTTTGCTCGATCGAAGCGCCACGTGAGGCTGCAATGGATAATAATATCTGAAGTGTGGCGGCGCGGACTGTCGGTGCAAACGTTTCAGTGTAGTCAACACCGAATTGTTGCTTGAACCCTTGGCAACCAGCCGGGCCTTGTACCGAACAATTTGGCCATCGGCACCTCGTTTACGGCGTAGAACGTACCGGCAAGGGATGATATTTGCGTCGGTAGGGGCCTCAATGATTTCCCAAGTACCGAGTTTCTCGATTTGGGCGAGTTCGGCGTCGATGGCCGATGACCAATCGTGTTTCTCGGTGCTGTGGAGTGCTTCTTTGATGGTTGGAACATCTTCGCTGGCAGCCAACGCGTGTTCGATGGTTTCGTGGACCTGTTCCCTCGATTTCGACGCCGCTCGGCTCGAGAATATCCAGTGCATCGACAATGAACGCGGATTCGGCTAATCCGGCGGTCTGGTTGACTTTCGTGGTGTTTCGACGGAGTCCTCGACCATATTGCGTGGGATCAAATTGGGGAAGGCCCGAGATGGAGTTTCGACGGGTTCAAAGGTGCGGGGCGTTGGTAGGAGGTGAGTTTTTGTCTTTGGAGGTGTCTGGAATGACCCGGGGTGACTTTGGCAGGTTCTCAACGCGTTTTTTGACCCTTTCATCCGCGTTTTTCGTGTTTTCGAGCGGCAGGGATGCGTCGTTGGTGGGTTCGGGTTTGGTGACATTCTGAGGAGTGCTGGGATCGGTTTTGGACGAGGTTTTGGGAGGACTGGATGGTGCTGAAGCCTGGGGACTGTCAGGATTGTCAGGTAAGTCCCACTCCCCCTCAATCTGGACACTGTCTGGGTTGAGAGCAGCATCTTTACTGAAATATACATCCCTTTCCACAGATACTTTATGTTTTGTAGGCCAGAAAATTCTGTAGCCTTTAGACTCATCGTCAATACCAACGAATTTACCCTCCACCACCTTTGATTCAAGTTTTCCTGCACTGCGTAGCTTGATGTAAGCTTGCGCACCCCATTCGCGAACCCTTGAGATGTTGAGCTTTATCCCTGTGACCATTTTGTGCGGCGTTTTATTGTCAGGGAGTGAGCGGGTCGGTGTTTGGTTCCTCAACCACACCATATGGCGTTTAGCCTCTGCCCAGAGGTATTTCAGGAGACCTGCAGCAATCATCAT
>JABAJX010020087.1:0-10150 GCA_018221735.1 Termitomyces sp. K1Aa | reverse complement strand
GGGCAATACCACTACAACGATACCTGGGCTTTTGATATCAATACTTGCCAATGGTCTGAACTTCAGTGCATAGGTTATATCCCCCAGCCCCGAGAGGGTCATGCTGCAGCTGTAATCGACGGCGTCATGTATGTCTTTGGTGGGCGCGACGTCTACGGAAAGGACTTGACCGACCTAGCCGCTTTCAAAATATCAAGTACGTATGTTGTCATACCATCCCGCCGCAGCGTTGCTGACATGTCCATAGATCAACGATGGTACGCGTTCCAGAACATGGGTCCGGCACCATCTGGACGCTCAGGACATTCTATGGCAACTGTAAACTCCAAGATTTATGTCCTTGGTGGCGAGTCCTCCATACCAGCAAGGGGCGAAGACCCTTCAATCGTCAACATCTTGGATACCAGTCCGTTTTCGTCATTTTCACAGATGCATTCGACTAACAAAGCGACAGAACATATCAAATACCCTCCTTCAAGAGATCCCCCGCCGACAACTGTTCAACCTTCGGCACAAGGTCTATCACGCAAGCTCTCTGCCCCTCAACCTACCAACGGAAACGGCCACCCCATGTCACCCAACGTCGCTCCTTCTGACCCCGCCAACCGCTCGGTCAAACCTGTCAATAGTTTCACTACTCCACAGAACGGAGGCATCAAGACTGAACCTATTCGACCTAAGCGAGATGACAGCGAAGACGACAGTCTCGATATTCGCATGGCATTGATGGATGTGATGCAACAGTATGATGATTTGGATTGGGTGGAGATAGAAAGGATCACAGAGGAAGTTTATCAGGAGACAAGGACGGATCGGTGGGTACGTTCTTTTTTGTTTCATTATCAACCCAAGATGGTTCTGATAGACTTTGAAAACAATTACCTCAGTTGCAACTAGATAAAGACCATTTGTCAGATCCGCCACCTGGTGTTGAACGTAGAGATGATATTTCAGATCGTATGTTTTACAATACTCTCTCTCAGATCAGGTGGTGAAGAAGGTTCCAGCTCCTGGCATCGATGCGGTTTGTGCCCAATTATCTGGTATTGTGAAAAATGCCGAGCAGTATAGGCATCTGGTCAACCTTCAAGGACCAGATGCACAGGGGATGCTGGACCTGTTTCAAGCGGTATGTTCTCCTTGGGTTGGATATAGAAGAACATGCTAAGTCGTTTTCTTGGCCTTATAAGTTACTCGATCTCCCAAAGCTGGATAAATCCTTCAGAAGCCCGTTCTTGAACGCAATGATTCAACTCTCTACTCGATCAAGTCTCTTCCCAAGCGTCTTACTACAGGAGCAAGTGACATTTGAAGACGATGACGCAATTACCGCTGGTAACTTCGGAGACGTATATAGAGGTCAGTTCCGTGGGCAACGAGTAGCAGTCAAGGTGTTCAGAATTTTTTTGACCTCTAATCCTGTCGAGCACATGAAAGTGGGTCATGATGACAACCTATATTTTACACACCCGACTAACGCTCACTCGACAATAGGGAGTTCTCCGCGAGACTCTCATATGGCGGCAGTTAAGGCATCCAAATGTGCTCCCGTTCTTGTGTCTACATCGTGTTAACAATCAGGAAAAACGGATCGGGTTGGTGTCACCTTGGATGAACAATGGGAATCTAAAGGAGTTCTTGCGACGTACTCCGGATGTTGACCGAGTCTCCCTCGTAAGCAAAGGTGATCCTCAATGCGCAGGAGCGTCACGAATATGGCTGTACAGGTAAACGACGTCGCGGAAGGCCTTAAATACTTACACACCATGCAACCGACCATTGTGCATGGAGATCTCAAAGCGGTATATATCCCACCTCCCTTCATGTTATCCCTCGTGATCTCCTGAAATTTTTTGACTCTAAAGGTAAACATCCTGATATCTGACTCGTTTTGCGCCTGCCTCGCAGACTTTGGGCTTTCAAAGGCATCAAGTTCCCAAGTACTTAACCTCTCGTCATTCTCTTCCGGAAAGACAGGTGGAACAGCACGTTGGATGGCTCCGGAGCTACTAGAGGGGGTGGAGGAAGCCAAGAGGAATATCAAAACCGATGTATATTCATTTGGATGTGTATGCTTCGAGGTAAGTGATTATTCACATGCAAGATTATATACCCACGCTGTGTGATACAGATATTTTCAGGGACCGTCCCATTTCCCAACTTTACCTTGGATCATCCAGTTATTTTTAGGGTTACGCGGGGAGAGCGCCCTTCGCGTCCTGAACAGTGCGAGCCGTGGAAAACATCATCCACTGTGCTAGGGTTGGATGATAATCTATGGGGCCTTGTTCAACAGTGTTGGGTTGCAGATCCCTCTCAACGACCTAATATGAGTAGCGTCATACGGGAACTTCCTCCAAGGAAGGGGGGACCTGTGCCAGCCAGTGAGGATTACTACTTATTGTGAGATGCATGAGGAGGAATTCAATAAGTGTTACACAAACCAGTTTTTAGTCTTGTAGGTCTGTAATTCGAAATCAGTTGTCTTGTGAGTAATTCACAATGTGTTGTTCAAGTTCGAAATAGGTGATTATTACGGCCATATATGTACATATAATCTCCACTCAATCTGTCGACATCCGTAACGTTTGTTTTTGAGACTATGATTATGTCTGTGACAGGAGATATCATAACAAAGCTAAGGAGAGAAGATGCGGCTCACTACTCGTTGATATCATGATCGTTGCAGTGTAAACTGTCATGCTCCAGGTGCTATGACCTGGATAGAAGTTCTTCATCCTCAAACTTTGCTACCTCACAGGATTGGACGATCTATTCAATCGAGTGCCGGCACGCGATGAAGAAGTTGTTCAGTTTTCACTCTGCCAAAAAGACAAGTGCTGATAACTTTGAAAAGGTTGGAGGTTCCTCTATACTTATTAGTATTGACTGAGAAACTATGTATATCATCCAGCGCGAAACCATTGGATCCATCACCAAGTTCTTGAAACAACAGCAGCAACCTCAGGGGACGAGTACTACCACGAACAAATCTCCTGCCCAGATCAACAACTTGAACGACGGCCAGTTTCCACAATACTATGAAGGCTTTCCTGATTCTACATCTCCAGAAAATCGCGCGGAAATCCTTTGGAGTGAAATCGAGATAGCTCAGAGCAATCTTACATCCCTTTCTCATGCTCTGAGTTGTGTTCGGCCTGAAGAATCTAACGACCTGGATGAAAGCATGCTTGTGCGCAGTGTGAACTAATCGGATATTGCCGAATTGATGAGACCCACAGGGATTCTATCGTGTGTGCAAAGCATCCCAAAAATTCATCTACAGTCAAATCCCTTGGGCCGAGAAAGGCACTGGTGACAACAGTTCTCAAAATCAACATGGCGCAAACGTGGGCTATCAAGGTTTATTGAACTCGCTACTAGGTGTCAACAAGCTTCTTTTGGAAACGTTGCAAGAGTATGAAGGACTCCAACAAGCAGCGGTGGAGCGTGAAATCAACCATATAAATCAGGTTCATAAAGTGAGTAGTATGTATCAAGAGATACACCAATAGACTCTTCCTTACTGTTTTTGGAGCAATGGATGCGTTCAGGCTCAGATGACCGCCCTATTCTGTGGCATGGACCACTTGGCTTGCCTGTGCAAGTTCCCAAGCAAAACTTGGCCGATTTTCCTCGTTATTCATCAGCAAATGGTACCCCTGCTGACTGGCTGTTTGAGAACTTGAGGCACCGCCTCAGATGTATCGGTGAACTTAAATCAGACATCACACAAAAACAATGCAGAGATTGGGCAAAAACCTCTATCATATTTCCGGTGGGTAGTGACATTACTTCTGTTGAGCGCTTCTAGACGATACGCTATAGCATCTGCTCATCCATAGTTTATGCATCCATCCTGCACTCGTGTCTTTTCCCGTCACCTGGCAAAAGTGGGATGCACTTGAAACACTGTGCAGATATAGAGTGATCAACTATAAACTCTATTTCGTTATTGATATGTCGAGAAAAGATCCTTCCCAAAATCAATTGGTGAAGAATATTGTAGCTCTTGACATTGATGTGGTTTGCGCCCAACTACACGACATTGTAAAAAACGCTGTGACATATAAGCATCTGATCAACCTCCATGGATCAGAGGCACAGGCAATGCTGGACCTGCTTCAAACGGTATGTTCTCCTTTTCTCCAATCTTCCAAGTTTTCCTGTTGAACATGGAAGAACGTGTCAACCGTCCCTCTTTCTCCATAGTTGCTTGATCTTCCCGTGATAGATAAAGCCTTCAGAAGCCCATTCTTGAATGCATTGCTTCGACTCTCCGCTCGATCGAGTCTCTTCCCAAGCCTTTTGCTCCAGGAACAAGTGACGCTTGAAGGTGCTGACGCAATTACTGCTGGCCAGTTTGGAGACATATGGAAAGGTCACTTCCGTGGACAACAAGTAGCAGTCAAGGTGTTCAGACTTTATTTGACCTCTGATCTTGTCGAGCATATGAAGGTGGGTCATGATGACAATATCCAATTTACACAACTAGACTAGTACTCGCTAAACAACAGGAAGTTCTTCACGAGGCACTTATATGGCGGCAGTTGAGGCATCCAAATGTGCTGCCATTCTTGTGTCTACATCGCATTAACAATCTTGAAACGCGGATTGGGCTGGTGTCACCTTGGATGAACAATGGGAATCTAAAAGAGTTCTTACGACGTACTCCGGATGTTGACAGAGTCTCCCTCGTAAGTAAACGTTCTCCACAATCCCGTGTAGGAGCGTTGCATACTACAAGGATGTACAGGTAAAAGACGTGGCAGAAGGCCTTGAGTACTTACATACCATGCAACCGACCATTGTGCATGGAGATCTCAAAGCGGTACATATCCTGCCTTATACCTTGTGGTCTCCTGATGTTTTTTTGACTATCAACTCAAGGTGAACATCCTGATATCTGACTCGTTTCACGCCCGCCTCACAGACTTTGGGCTTTCAACGGCATCAAGCTCACAAGCACTCAAGCTCTCGTCATCCTTTTCCGGAAAGACGGGTGGAACAGCACGTTGGATGGCTCCGGAGTTACTAGAGGGGTCGGACGAAGCCAAGAGCAACACCAAAACTGATGTATATTCATTTGCATGCGTATGCTTCGAGGCAAGTAATCATATACAAAGCATATTAGATACTTACGCTTTAAATTTGTGATGCAGATATTTTCCGGGACCTTCCCATTTCCTGATCTTGATGATTATCCAGTGATTTTGAGGGTTACGCGGGGAGAGCGCCCTTTGCGTCCTCAGCGGTGCGAGCCATGGAAAACGTCATGCACTGCGTTAGGGTTGGATGATAATCTATGGCGTCTTGTCGAGAAATGTTGGATTGCAGATCCCTCTCGACGACCTACTATGAGTAGCGTGTTACGGGAACTTCCCCCGAGAAAGGGCAAATCCGTGTTCGATGGCACTGATTACCACTATCACGAAAATCACAAGGAGGATCTTATTACATGGGCAGGGAATCCGTGAGTGTTTTTTCAGAAGTGATCCACCTTGACCTCTATCTCCTATATCCCTCTTCTCGATCCATTGCCAACTTCCAAATTTTCTTTCTACCTAATTAACCCACAAGCTAACATTGAACAATGCAGCTTTTATCCCTCATCGTCAAGAACCATCGGAGAGCAGCGTGGTATGAATCCTTCCGGTGAGGCATCAACAGAACAGATCAAGGTCTACCATAGTGTCCAATAATGGCCCGATACTCACCCCAGCGCATTTCTGGTGTGAGATGATCCATTCCGCAGGGAGGATCTTATTACATGGGCAGGGAATCTGCGAGTGTTTTCTGAGTCTTGTACGTCTATCAATCAACCATTATTTTGCGACTTTTTGGAGCTCATATAGATACTCACAGTTTGCTTATACAAGTTATAAGTCCTGGGATAGTAGCATCTGAATGTATCGCGTGTTCTTCTTTCTGTTTTTTTGGCTTCTCTCCCTTTCTCACTCCTCTCCAAGTCCGGATCCTTGCCTGGATTTCCCTCGTGCATCCTCAAATTATCACTGATATCACTGTTCAACACTGATTCAGCTCGATAAGTCTCGACTAATGTATTCATCTTTCAGAATAGAATTGACCTCTATATCTCCAATATGGCAATTCCTTCTCGATCCATTATCAACTTCAATTTTTTTCCCTGCATGATTGACCCACAAGCCAATAACATTGAACAATGCAGGTGTTATCTATCCTTTATGCTCTCATTGTCAAGGACCGAAGAGCAGTGTGGTGTAAATCCTTTGAGTTTGGTTGGGTGAATGGAACCAATTACACACTGTGGTCGAGAAAGGCTGTAGGAGGTGTAACTTGCTACCTATAGCTAGCTATAGTAGCGCGCTCCGATCAAACTTCGATAGACATTTATGTGACTTGTTGAACGTTGAATTTGCACAGCCACAGACCAGGCTTGTCCCCATCACATCCACTATCCCGTTTCGATTTTCTTCTTCAACTGTTCATTATGTCCAAGCCCGCCCTCGACTCGGACCTCTATGGTGGTCTGCATACGTCTATCAAATTCTGTGTTTTTTATTTACTTCTTTCTAGATATCTATGGCGATGACGAGCTTACTGATTACCCGGCTGAGTCTGCAGACACAGATTCAGGCTTGCCACAAGAGGAGGAGGATTTAGCAGGGAAATCCTCGTCACCTGTGAACGAGACGACTTTCCAACCATCCAAGAAGCCGCAAGATGGACGCAACTCTCTGCCTCCAAAACCTGTGACACCCAATTCTTTGTCGTACTCGGCCCAAATAGCCCAGCAGTTCTCAGCATACCAGCAGACACCCAGTCAAGAACGACAGCAACGAGCAACGATACCGCTTCCAGATAACCCTCGTACCACGGGCGCTGCTGCTTCGACATCGACAAGCCCAATCGCAACCCATGAAACATCGTCGAATGATAGTGTGTTCGGGAAGAAGCCGTCAGAGATGCACGATTCTGGGTACGTGATTTATTCCTGCGATAGATTGCGCAGAGTCTCTCGCGTACTATGGGTGTTATACCCTCAGAACGTTACTATGTGCTACGTGTTTCTTCCTTATATTGTCCGTCTACGAGCAGATACCAGCTACGATACTTCGTTATCTTGCTCCCGTGACTTGTCTATTTTTTATCTTTTATCTTTCTCCTCTCCGTCGTCCATGTCGTTGATCTGCGTACTAATAATCTCGATACTCCTTGGCCAACACTCGACATACTACTCACTGCATACTCTATCGTTTTACAACACTTGCCCCTATCCTACGGTCGGACTTGTAGCAAACTCTTCATTGGCGGTCTCAACTGGGACACAACAGATGGTATCTTGTCCTTTGCACCACATCGTCGTATGTAGCGCTAATGGACACTCGCTTGTTCTCCAACTGTCTTCAGAAGGCTTGAGGGACTACTTTTCCCAATTTGGAAAGGTACAGCATTTAAATCCGATCTTTGCAAGCCAGAGACGGCACCCTCACACTGTAGACACCCTAAGGTTGATGCGTGCACCATCATGCGAGATGCGTCGGGCACCTCAAGGGGTTTTGCCTTTTTGACATTCGAAGATGCAAATGCTGTTAACGCTGTCGTCACACGCGAACACGTCCTTGACGGCAAGACGGTGCGTAGGCTTCTGACAACAGCATCCTATTTTTCTATGTTTTTGGATTTGATCTCATCATAAGACATCAGATTGACCCGAAACGAGCGATACCCCGCGAAGAGCACCTACGTAATACGCGGTATTTCGTTGGTGGTCTCTCGCCAAATACTACCGCGGAATCTATGAAGGACTTTTTTAGCGCGTATGGCAAGGTGGTTGATACCACTGTTATGGTGGATCGTGAATCAGGCAGATCTAAAGGCTTTGGGTTCGTTACATATGAGGATGCCAGTAACGCCGATCAACTTGTTGGCAAGATTGGTTTGATCCTCGATGATAAACAGGTACGTATGTTTTTTTTGGGAAGTTGTTTCGTCATTCAATGGTTTCTAGATTGAGGTAAAGATGGCCCAACCCCGAAGTCAACGTGATCAAGCCCGGGCAGCCGCCGCTACTGGACCCACGTCCACAGGACAAAACGCCACGGGGTTCAACCAGCAGATGCAAGGCATGCCCACGGCTATGAATTTCACGCCACAGCAACAACAATCGAACCAGCTTGGCATGATGTTTAACCGACCAATGGGACAAGTTGGGATGATGGGTGGTAACATGCCGATGATGAATATGAACCCGATGGCGATGGCGATGGGTATGGGTATGGGCGGTTTCAATCCCATGACGGGAATGAGCAGCATGAATATGATGAATGGGATGAATGGTATGGCAGGTATGGCAGGTATGAATGGAATGGGGAATATGGGTGGCATGGGGGGAATGGGGAACATGGGTGCTATGCGGCTGGGCATGGGGCCGATGGGCATGGGAGGTGCAGGGATGGGTGGTTCTATGGGTGGGACGGCAATGGTCGGAGGGGGAGGTATGGGTGCGATGAATGTGATGGGTATGCCGGGGATGCGAAACAATATGACAGGGATGGCAGGTGGTGGGACTGGCTTTGGGAGATCAATTGGTGCAGCTGCAGTTGGTCCGGGGCCTGCACGCGCAACGAGTCGGGGACAGCATAGCTTCCATCCATACTCACGATGATTTTGTATCAAATTATACATACTTTCTAGTACTACTCTCACGCCAGTTACACCTCCTACAGCCTTTCTCGACCACAGTGTGCAATTGGTTCCATTCACCTAACCAAACTCAAAGGATTTACACCACACTGCTCTCCGGTCCTTGACAATGAGAGCATAAAGGATAACACCTGCATTGTTGGTAATCAAGCTGGAGTTGTGCTGTACATACACCCTATGCGGAGGAAATGAAAACGGTCTAGTAAAAGTTCAGTCAAACCCTATAAGATACTAACTACATAACTAATGTACTCCATTAACTAACATGTTTTGTCCCTCACGAATCCGCTGCTGAGTTCGCTCAGCCGCCGCATCATAAACAAACTGCTGCTGTGGGCGGTGGTACGGCCACCCCTCATGCGTCGACCTATCATCATCAGAATCAAGCCTTGAATCCACAGAATACGTCTCATCCCTCCCATCATAGAAATAATCGTCCCCGTAGTCTACTCGTGAAAATGAATCAGCCATTCAACAACGAAAAAAAGAACGAAAACTTACGGTCCGGAGAATCATCCTCCACAACCCTCTGTTTCCCAAGCGCCTTCGCACTGGGCATCACCGGCACCTCATCCTCTTCGTCATCTTCCCGACGATACATACTACTTCTCAACACGCTCGGCGCGCTCTCCTTCCTTATCCTCATACCCGCAACACCATTCTGCAGCACGTCATACCCATCCTGCATCGGGGTCGGTGGCGAGGGAGTCCTAGAAACATGCGTACTAGCCGGCACAGGTAAGCGTGGACCATGCGGAGCAGATCGAGGAGGCACCAGTCCCCCGCCCAGCTCCGAGTGTGAGTGTGAATGTGAGGGCGTGTGATGGTGATGATGATGGGTAACGGCCATAGGGGACGGAGACCTTGAACGCGAGGCAGTCCGTGGCTCGCCGGCACCACCTGCATGTGCAGCAGCCTGGAATGGATCCGACAGATGATCTCCATCTTGTTGCAACTGGAGTAATTGCTATCCAAAGTCTATCAGAGCCATTTTAGGTTGATATCAAACAAAAAAGAACATACCCGACGATCCATCCTTGTCTCCTTCTTACTGACCTCCTCTGTCATCCTCTCTATCGCCACCCTCTCCAGATCATCGTACTGTTGCAGCGCATCCATCAACTCCGAATTTGCAGACAACAGCGAACCCAACAGCTCCTCCTGGACCGTCTGCTCACGGCGCTGTTCGTCCGAATGTCCATTACTCAGCGCTTCCTGGTCCTTCGCATTGCGAGACTTTTCAGCTTGTGCAGAAGCCCAGGGAATCTGTGCAGCGATAAGTTCTTGAGATGCACGGCATTTGGCACAGAACTCCTGCGTAAAAGAAAGGCGTTGATTGATATGTCGATGATAGTAGAATATCACAAACCTTGATGACATCGTTCTTCTTAAGATCTTCAGGTTTTGACAGCCCAAGAGCTTGAGAGAGGAGCCCCGCGTTCCCCTTACCAATTTTGCACTC
>JABAJX010020085.1:0-10235 GCA_018221735.1 Termitomyces sp. K1Aa | reverse complement strand
ATATAATTCACGTGTTCAAAAATTCGAGGTAAGACTAATCTAAGCTTACATGATATCAGAATCACGTGTTCAAAATTTTTGCGGACAAAGGTTTGACGCGAAAAAGACCGAGATCTTTCACACATGGATCTCGGAACTCATCCATTGTCTCACATCGCAACCCTATGGCCACACCACTGCATTGTTACGAGTAATATATATACATCAGTACCACATACGAACCCTCAGTCAATTATACGTTGCACTGAGGGTGAGTACTTACTACATTCGCACCCCCGATACATACTAACTACGACACCTAGACATTGTACTTACGTGTGACGGTAGCGTGAGTTCACGGTAACGTCGCACCAGGAAATCTCAGAGTTCTGCGAGTGAACAGTTTTAAGTCCTTGAGATTCAGAAAGACTAAGGTACGATTACAAAGCGAACCCTTTATATATCGTATCTGAACCGTATGTAATAAACTAGTAGTTATAGCGGAATAAAGATGAGGGCAGAATGTGCCGAGAGTGTGACCGGGTGGAACAAGCGGCTACGCGCCGTTACATACGCCCTCCAGGCATCGTTAAGGGTACGTGGGATGCCTCTGAATGCGGTTAGAATGATGTGTAAGGAGACGAGGAGCGTCTTGACCGAGAAACGACAGTGACGAAGGGTGCAACGAGGAATAGTAGAATAGTGTGATTTATTGAGTGTCGAGCGATAGAACAGGTTTAGGATTGAGACGATGCTTGAGCGGAGGGTGAGGAGCCAAGGGTAGCTTTCACTGCTTCTAACTCATTCAAAGCGCGACGGATTTCGGGGTCATCGTCGGGGTCCTGCATCTCGGCATCCTGAGGGATGTGGTCGTTGGTCTTGGAGGTCCCACCAGGGACAGGTTTTTTACTGGCTGCACGGCCGGCGGTTGCATTGCTGGGGGTAGAGCTGGAGGCGGTTTGAACGGAGGGATTGTTGTCACGGGGTTTAGAGGGTCCGGTGCGCATGTGCGGCGCAGGGTCACGGTCGCGTTTGTCGCGGGAGGAAAGAGGTTGGGATGGATGCTCGGAGGTGCGAGACTGAGAGCGGCCTCGGGATGGTGTAGTGTGGATGGGGCGACGGTCCTGTCGGTCAGAGGAGTGGTCGCGGCGACATTTCTTGCCTTTGTTGCGGTTTTGATCGGAGGATTGATGGGAGGGAAGCGACTCGGCCTGGCGAGCTTTATGTTTCTCGTTCTTGCGCTGCTTCTCCTCCCCACGCTCGCGGTTGCGTTCCGCCTGGAAGTGGGGGCGCATGACAGCGTTCAGAAAAGACTTCCACCTCAAGCTATCGATGTCTCCGTTGGCTCGCAGCAGGCCATTGTCGACCAGAGACTGATAACGCGGATCCACGGAAGAGACTGGGATGGCGGAGCGGGGGATAGAATGAAAGGCAGTGTGGTACTTGCCTAGATAGCTATCCCATTCGATGAACTTGCAAGGGTAA
The DNA here is from genome assembly GCA_018221735.1 of Termitomyces sp. K1Aa. Taxonomy (NCBI): domain Eukaryota; kingdom Fungi; phylum Basidiomycota; class Agaricomycetes; order Agaricales; family Lyophyllaceae; genus Termitomyces; species Termitomyces sp. K1Aa. The sequence goes on along the minus strand of JABAJX010020085.1, from coordinate 8,771 downwards.
GAGGGATGATCATTGAAGGCTGCGGCTACGTCGGTATAGCCAGAGGGCATGTCATGGTCCAAATACCAGTCTGGATCGCGACGGAGGTCGCCGTCCCAGTCCAGGTAGGCGTCAAACTGGCGGCGGCTGAACAGAAGACCAGGCCCACGTCGACCAGAATACTTCAAACTAACTAGCCCATTGTCGCGACGGAAGCTAATCGTGTGAGGCAAAGTGTAGTGACTGTCGGGTCTCTGTTGAGAGTTGTGAGACTTCGGCTTGGGCTCGTCGAAGGAAGAACAACTGTCGCTGCTGGAATCCCTTTGTTTGCGGTTGCGTTTACGTCCCATGGTGCAGGGGGCGTAGGAATGAGGGGCGCAGGTGAGACGAGGTGTGGCGTGAGTTGACGGGCTCAAGCAAGGTATTGCGAGCAGTGAAACATCTGAGTCATCTCCCACCTTGGTTCTTATAGCGCTCGGATATAAAATTTCGATGTTTCCCAGGAAAATTTGTGGATCGTGCGGGGGAGGCTTACCTGTACCGGTCGGTAGATCGGCCGCGGTCTCGACCCCAAGCGCGTCCAAATATGGTTGAAGTAAGTTGAGATCCTCCACTTGGTCCTTTAGGAGCCAGGTCTTATCCCCAGACTTCCACAGGACTTCGAATAAAGTGCTCGCCTTGGACCCACAGTGTCCAATAACCTTATCTGCGGCCCACTCGTGAGTATGTTGATCTGGCTCGACTATTTGCTCCTCAAGGCGACCGGGGAACAGCCTATTGTCATTAGGGTGGTGGATGCGTAGCAACGAGGCGTGAAACACGTCGTGTATGCCGCGTTGACGCATAGTGGAGGGGAGACTCACCCGGAATGAGTGGTTGCCAAAGGCCTCCGTAATCGGATATGGACCCACATACTTGGGGATCAGTTTACGTGCCAGTCCCTTAGGGTAAGTTAAGTTTTTAGTGGATACATAAACCAGGTCTCCTTTATTAAAGGGCACGGCTTGACGCTTACGATTAGCTAGTCTGGTCTGCTTGACTCTGGCGGCCAGTACACTATCGTGGGCTGCTACGATGGCGGTCCTTAATCGTTGTGCGTAGACACGGACTCCTGCAAATTCATCGGGTGCGGCAGCGTTCCACACCATCGAGCGAGGCATCCTTCCATGGTTGAGGAAGAAGGGTGAGTAGCCAGTACTCTCCGAGCGAGCGAGATTCAGAGCGAATTCCACCGCAGGTAGCTTCAGTACCCAGTCCGTCTGGGCTGGGCTGATAGCTTGTCTAATCATCTGCGTGATGGTGCGGTTGGCCCTCTCCGTTGCACCGTCTGTTTGCGGATGGTAGGCGCTGGACATTCGTAGTTGCGTGCCAATAAGTGAATGAAGGTGAGACCAGAAGATACTGGTGAAGTACCGGTCTCGATCGCTAACAATTGCGCGAGGTAATCCATGGCGCTTATATACCTCAGAGAATATCAACTCGGCGATGTCCTTCGCCGTATACGTTGCACGGCTAGGAACTAGATGTACCATTCCAGTCAGATGATCGATAAACACGGCTATGGTGTCAAATGTAGCGCCACGGCTTTTGGACTTGGGTAGCGGTCCGACGAAATCAAAACCAATCACCTCCCAAGGTTGCGTCGGGACCGGTAGCGGATTCAGCGGTCCATACGGCTTATGCGTGGAAGGTTTGGTTCGGCTACAAGTTTGACAGCTTTTGCAAAAACTCCTGACATCATGGCTAATTTCCTTCCACCATGCCTGGTCGCGTAGGTAAGCCAGAGTCTTGCTAGCGCCTAGATGTGCTAAGATTGAGTGTGCCTCAGATATAACTATCTCCCGGAGGCTCCTGCCATTGACACGAATATTCGGAATGCATAGCACGCGAGACCCATTCAATTTCAAGTACACGAGTTGATCCTCGGTAACTTCAAAGTTCTTGTGATCGCGAGGGTGTTCCATCACTTTGCGAAACACAGTGTCTTCAAAGTATCTTCCTCTGATACTTCCCAGTAAGTTGAGGGGCTCTCGCCCTCCGCTCAGCATTTCAGTGAGTGCTACTGGTTCCTTAGAGGTGAATTGAAACTGGTTCAATTCCTCAGCCAATTGAGATATCTGTTCTCCCCGTGCAGTTTCTTCTGACGGAATAGGTCTGGGAGTCGCCGTCTTGGTGGCGGGTATCCGAATGGTAAGTTTTTGTCTTTCGGTGGTACCCTCGCCCTCCTTTCGTTCCTCTGGGTCTCTAGGACCTTTGAGGACGAAATTCCGAACCGTCCTAGTCGCAAACTCGCGGCTGGTTTCTGGTCTCCCGGTCTCGGCTGGTTGCGTCTGCCGACGACCCCGACGAGGTTGCGCCACATCATTACTGCCGGCACCCATGCCGACACTATGGAGAGAGGCGAACTCGCCCTCCTTTCCTACTAATACTGGCATAGTCACATCATGCCTCCCCAGGGCGTCATTATTGATGACATCGTGGTACGTATATTCCCCCCTGGCCCTAACAGTGCCTGCCTCATCGAAGGCGTACAGGCAAGATAGGGCGTCAGAAAGTATGTTCTCGACTCCGGGAACGTACTCGACTTCAAAATTAAATTCGGACATCTTCTCGAGCCATCGCGCTTGTCTGCCAGAAAGATTTTTCTGATTCAGAAGGTGAACCAGTCCCTTGTGGTCAGTGTACCACTTAAACTTTGTTCCTTGCAGTATGTCACGGTGTCGCAGCATTGTTTCCACGCCTGCTAGCATCTCGATTTCATGCACAGGGTAGTTTTGCTGTGCGGAATTCAACTTCGCAGAGAAGAACGCCGCTACGCTAGCAGTCCGCCAGTCTGGGCCCTGGCTCACTACTCCCGCAATACCAGTACCACACCCGTCAGTCACAACGTTGATGGGGTCAGCCCCTGCCTCATAGGACAATGGCTTCCGATGGTGATCCCGGCACTGGACTGCTAATCGCTTGATATCTTCGAATGCCCGTTGATGGGTGAATTTCCACCGAAACGGGACTGTGTCTCCAGTCAATCCATGGAGAACTCCCATCGGAATGCGAACACGGTCAATGTCATCCGCCAGGTATCCGGCAGCTCCGAGGAACCCACGCAACAGATCGCGATTGGTGGGTGTCTTCCACTTGGCCAGGGCATCAACTTTATCCGGATCCATACGAATACCCTTGTCATCAATGATTCGCCCGAGAACCTTCATTTCCTGACAAAGAAAATGAATCTTCTTCTCCCCGAGGTAAAGTTTTTCCCTCCTGAGAATGTCAATGACCAACTTAACATGTCCGACATGATCCTTCAAGGTGTCGGAATATATAATTATGTTGTCTAGGTAGACATCAAGGAATCTACCAATGTACGCCGAGAAAATGTGATTCATCAGGGCTTGGTAGGTAGCGGGGGCATTACAGTCCCCTTGCTGCACCACATTGCTGACCATGTTCCCGTCAGGGGTGGTGACAGCGCTGCGATCGACATGCTCGGGTATAATACGAATCTGTTCGTACGCATCCTGTCCGTCCAGGATGGACCGATACTTCCCGCGCGCCACTCGACGTAAAATCCCATCAATATCAGGGAGCGGAGAGGAGCGTTTGATTGTATTCGCATTGCGGGCCCGTAAATCAAATACGGTGCGCATGCGCGGTGCCTCGCCAGGCTTCGTAGGTCCCGGCTTAGGGATAAGCATCATAGGTACAGTGTTGCCATTACTAGTGACCTTCCAGCGGCCGCTGCGTATATATGCATCCCGTTTAGCGACCCACTGTGGTCGCATGGCCTCAGGACAGCGTGACGGTCTCCACGCGTAGATTTTTGCGGGATCCACCAATGGTATCTCATGGTTAATCGCTCGCAACGGTGGCAGAGGGGTTTCACTAGCCGATTTACAGACAGGTCTAGCGTACGCCAGCAATGCAGCTCGTGCCCGGGCTAAATCATCCTCCACCACCTGCAATGACCGCAAAGCAAGCTGAGTTACCCCTTCTCCTTCCATAGGGACTGACTGACTGCTACCCACTAGCACGCGGGGGGGGTTGATCCCGTAGGTGACTTTGTGCTGGAATAGCCAGGGAGTCCCAAGAATTACGTCATACCCCGAGAGGTTAATAACGTCGAAATAGCGGGGTTCACAAATGGACTGATAGCGTAACTCTGCCGTTGTACCAAAGTTTATACGGGAACGCGAGCCTTGTACGGCCAACTGCACCGGTATGGGCGAAGTCAGTTCCTTCTTCCGCAGGCTCAGCTGCTGAGTAAGTGTGCTAGAGATAAAATCTCCCAAGGAACCTGAGTCTACCAGGGCACGCGCGGGATGCCCGTTGACTTGGACCACAATGACTAGTGGTCTAGGTACACGACGAGCCGGGTCTCGGGTGTGTGCAGAGTTTTGTTGAACCGCGGGGTACGTCCCTGCTTTTACCTGTTGGCCAAATAGCTCCAAGTAACGCATGGAGTGGTAGTTCAGCCCATCGGTCGCATTGTTACGTCGTCCTCGCGCTGCTCCATAGTCTGTGGCGCTACGCCACTCCTCTGATCCGGGCTCACACCAGTTATGGAGCGACTCGAGCAGGTGGCAGGTCTCTAGGTCATCGCACCCCTCGTAACGTGGTATTGACTGCTCCACCAGCAGCCGTTTGCGATACCAGTTGACCAGGTCAAATTTAGGATTGTGAAGATGCGTGGCGGGGATCAAAACCTGGAATGATAAGAGGTCATCCTGGATCAGGCACGTTGTCTTGTCTTTAGTCTGGTTGACTGAGAACCGATTCCCAGCAAACTCACGATGCAGTTCATTGGAGGCGTACACAGCTCCCGCCTCCAGCACCTGTTCAGCATTCCACGCCCAGACGTTCACAGGGAGAAGAGTCTGGAAGTCCGCCTCCCTGGTCAGTGGGGCACCGGTACGCTTGCTACAAATATTCGCGTACCACAGCCCAATCTCGAAGTTGCGTTGGCAAACCTTACGAATGGGGATTACCTCGTCTAGTTCAGACCACGAGTCCATTACCACCAACTCTTCCTCAGAGATTTGGTACGCAAGGAAGCGTCGTCCCTTCATCTGGAGGATATTGCAGGGGTCCCCAGGGTATGGCTGCAAGCTCTCAAGCATGTCCATCAGCTTCTTAGCCGGTGCGAAGTCCAACCTCCAGCGGGGACCTTCCACCACCTGAATCAGGGCTAGTTTATCCTCACCGCTTCCTACGTGAAAGCAATATTCCTCCCCCTCAAAGTCAGCTGGCGGACCCGGACCGAGCACGAGCTCCTTGTCATCGCCGGAATCTGAGTCTGAGTCGGAGCCTGGGTTTGGTGGGGACCAAGGTGACGAACTACCTGTTGGTGAGTCATCGTCATATGGATACTCCATGGAATTGTCCTCAAACTGGGTTGCATCCTGGAGTCCGTACTCTGCCAGGAATCCTGACGCCGGCTCGGCGTAACTGCTCCATTCTGATTCAGAAGAGTCAGGTACAGATTGAAGGTCGGGCAAACTCTCCAACTCCGTCCAGGCTGAGACCCCAAGGTTCCAATCACTTAGACAATCAGGCGACATGGTCTGCAGACTGGGTACTCCAGAGGAGCAGTCCGAGCCATGATCTGAATTTATCAAATCCCATAGCGCCACAGCGCCTACGGTAAGTTCAGTTGTCTCCTCCAGACTGTCCCAACGAGGGTTCTGATCATCCTCAAGAGTTACAGACACACCGTAAGCACTCATCCCCGGGGGCTTGCCCGTGAGAGACCTGGCAGTATGGGCATGAGGACAATTGCGGGCAATGTGTCCCTCTTCTTTGCACTTAAAGCACTTATTTGCAGCTCGCAGCTCGGCTTCCTCTTCCTTGTTGAGGAAGTACTTAGGGGAGGACGAGTTGGATGAGTTATCCTGTTGCCTATGCCTCGGCATGCCAGACTTATGGCTTCTGCGTCCTTGTCGCCGCGAGCCACCAGATTGCCTGACAGAGGAGAATCCGGGAGTGGCATTCGTCTTTTTCCCGAATGAAGGAGATCCTGCCCGTTTACCGCCATTCGACGGTGAGTGGTGCTCGGGCTGAGTTTGGGGTTTCTGTCCTTGATGCCTGTTACGACGGGACCCTCCAGTATTGCCTCCAGAGCGGGATTTGTGCCGTCGGCCCGAATATCCCTCCAGGTCAACATTGTCAGCGAGCTCTTGATACTCTGCCTCACAAACCAACTCCTTCCAGCTCGATCGCTCGGGGTTTAGGTGCGCGCGCAGCAGGGCCTTACGAATGGAAGGTCGGAAGCCGTTAAACAGCTTGATTACTCGTGACCGCCCATTATCCGACCCAACAATAGTAAACAGCTCGTCAAGGTCGGCCACGTAGTCCTTCACAGACTTGTCTCTCTGCTCCAGACGATCCAATCGGATGCGCTGCTGGTTGCGGTAATCGATGGGAAAGCAATAATTAAACAATTCTGTGAAGAACTTAGTCAAGGTCCACTTATGTGGCGCTAACGACACGCGGCGCGTGTAAAATGTATAGGTCTTTCCGGTGATAAACTCAGAGAGCACCATAACTTGATGACGCCTCTCTACGTAGCCATATTTTACGTATGCCGTCCCATGGGTCAAAAACTTCTGGAAGGCACGGTACTCCGCCCTGCCATCGTACTTCTCAGGTGGCGTCGGCTTGATAAGAGTCTTGTGCCTCCGGCTACGGCGGCGTGACTTAGATTTCTTGCGGCCCTTGGACCGGTTTTTCTTAGACTTCCTGCCCTTTGATCTATGATGACGACCACGCGAGGATCCCGAGGAGCTACACATCGACGAACTGGAATTCGAGGACTCAGAGCTCGAGCTGTCGTAACCCGAATTGTCTGATTCAGACGAATCGGGGTCTCCAGGATTCGAGTCTGGCTTGGAGTCCGACGTCGAGGAATAGGAATCTGATGAATCCTTGCCTTGATCATCCAGTTGTTTAAAAGCACGACCCAGGGCACTCTTGCCAGTGACCTGGGAGATAGGTTGTGTGGAGTCAGACCTCTGACCTCCCACCTTTGGGTGGTCATGTTCGCCACCGTATAGCTTAGCTTTGCCCTTGGTGACTTTACCAATGAGCTTGGCGAGATCGTCAGAGACTGGTACTGAACCAGCACGAGATCTCTTGTTGTGAGCCGTCTTCTGCCTTTGCTTCAGTCGGTCAAGCTCCTTAACTAACTTGTGCTTGTCTCGGAGATACTGCCTGATCTCTTTGCGAGATGGGGAGTCCATCTTGACCGCAGCGTCAATGGCGGGTTCATCAGTGACGGCGTTGGAGGTAACCTTGTCGGGGTTTCCCTCCTGGGCCCTTTTGTCTGGTAAGTCCATGTGAAGGGCAGCTGCCTTCAAGAGCTGATACTGTACTTCAGGATCTACCTCGGTGTCGGACAGGTCGAGGTCTCCCCAGTTACGAGGGTCAGCACCCTTTCCCTTACCCAACCACTCGCCATTGCTCGAGCCGTCGGACGAGTCGTACTTTTCACCACTACTGCCGGCTCGTACCTGCTCCGTGCGGCGGTCAAACAAGTCGCGTTCTTCATCTGTCATTGACAGACGAGCCAAGCTAAGTGCCTTATCTTGTTCGGGGGTGTACTCAGGCCAGCTGACACCCATCCCTTCTTCAGGGACATCTTCAACGGTGGGCATGTATTTTTTACTGCCGTCCTTGGGTGTGGACTCAGCAGAAATAAATCTTTCACTATTAAGGACAGAACTAAGGCTATTGTCTATTGCCTGTCCTGAGCCTTCCTCGCGGTGCCCGTCGGCACCGGAGTTTTCGACGCGAGATCTCTCTCCAGCGAAGGTGACACTACTCTGGCGAGAGTAGGCATCCCTGTCTGTAACAGAGCCAGGGGCATCCGCGGTGGCGGGCGTACTGTCGGCCCGAGGGCTCACGGCAGAGGGATGGGTCAAACCCGGTGGGGAGCTAGGGACCTCTGTCAGCTCAGACAGGGTCGACGCAGTCTCCGAGTCAACCTCGGGTAGGGGCTTAGCTGTGGGCTTGGCCACCGCCGCCGAGCGAAGACGAGTTCTATAATCCATAGAAGTTAGTAATGAAAATTTTTAGGGGTTACTCACGTTGTTGGTGGTGCTGGTTGATCAGACCGGCGACGTCCAGTGACGAGAGTAATAGGGTGGTTTTGGAAGAGGTTAGAACTTGTTCCTGTTCAAAATATGTGACGGTAGCGTGAGTTCACGGTAACGTCGCACCAGGAAATCTCAGAGTTCTGCGAGTGAACAGTTTTAAGTCCTTGAGATTCAGAAAGACTAAGGTACGATTACAAAGCGAACCCTTTATATATCGTATCTGAACCGTATGTAATAAACTAGTAGTCATAGCGGAATATTGCTGAGGGCAGAATGTGCCGAGAGTGTGACCGGGTGGAACAAGCGGCTACGCGCCGTTACATTACGCATTGTCAGGTAGAGTCAATTATACGTTGCACTGAGGACATTGTACTTACGCATTGTCAGTGTGATAAATACTACTAGGGTTCTAACAGTATCTACCTCTTGTTACAGGTATATACATAATATACAGTGTTCTTTCAACCACTGAGGTTATCTACCTCTTGTTACAGTCCTCCGTCACCTTGTTTCCTCTCAGACCGGTCCTGCCTCAACATAAGTCTGAAGGTGTGAGTGCGAGTCCGCCATCACCTCACACATCATCCACCCTCGCCGCAGGAAGCGCTCGAGGGTTTGATGTCAAGAAGTTATTATAGAATCGCTGAACAGACGGTCCGAGCTGCGTTAGCTTAGAATGTGGCCACCAGGAAAATGGTACTT
>JABAJX010020084.1:0-10245 GCA_018221735.1 Termitomyces sp. K1Aa | reverse complement strand
GCAGATCAGGATGAGAGGTGAATATTGGCAAGTCACCAGTCACTCCAGTCACGGTGATTGATGTGGCTGTGAAGCTGTGGCTCAGGCCCAAAGCTCGGGCTTTCCAAAATTAAAAGCTGAGCTTCAGGCCCTTCCAAGCTTTGCAGAAAGCCTGGCTTGGCCCGGCCTATATGGGCTCAGCCCGGCTCAGCTTGGGCCTCAAGCCCGAGCCGGTGCATCACTAATCTGCAATTCATGGCCGCTACGGAGTCATCTTTTTTGGAGTAAAGTATTTGGATAAGATGGAACAGGACAGCCCTCCACATGCCAAGCTCAAACTCATGCAACTGATCAACCACCAGCATCTCATAGAAGTTAAATCCGTATTTGACCAAACACGAGAATGCATTCTGTGACTGTGAGTGAATTGTCTTATAATGCTTCAAGTCACTGCCACAAACCTCGGTTGGTACTGATGAAGTGGATGCTAGTATCCTCTCAACAGCAGCGGATTTGATACCATAGCCCCATTCATAGATGAACTCTTGGGCTACTTGAAGAGAAAAGTGGCATGGGGAATCATCCCTTTGGGCTAGTGTGACACAGCAACGATCATCGTTATATGTGCCAACTTCAGGTATCTGTTTCTTGTGAAGAAGGCAGCGAGAACAAGGGCAAGAACCAAAGTTTTGAATTGTAACAAGTAGGACTCTTGTAATCAAGTAAGCTTGAGTTCACATAGGGATAATATCACATACTTTTCGGGATAGTCAGCTGAATAGGTAAAGATGCGAGGATAGAATTGTCAATAAATTACATCAATTCATTTAATGACAATGCCATGTTCATAAGCATGCATGAATTCACCATCAAGAATAAGCTTCCAGACAGCATGAATGAGCTCACAACGAGCATGAGTAAGCAGGTCATTGGAGAGGTGTTTGCCTGTTCAATCAAAATAGCTGTCTTCAAATGAGTCAGGAAGCTAATGGATATATATCTAAGTAACCCCATGTGATATATTTCTAGAGAGAAAAAGTGTACTTTTGGAATATAAGCAACATGATGACATGTAGTGGCCAGAGTGAGGCATTCCCAAAGCTTGCCAAATGTGTTGAGTCAGACCAAAACATCAATGCAGCAACTACGTGTTCCAAAGCACAGTCTGGCTCACATGGCTGTTGGTTGGAGTTGAAGATGTGCCCAAATCATTGCATCAGATGAAAAAACCTCATCGTAGATGTGTTCCACCTGGGGGTTCATACTATCCCCATCCCTGTCCATATTCTCATCACTAGTCTTCTGCCATAGGCTTCAAAATGGCATAAAATGCATTGACCGTGCTTCTGGCTCACTGAATGCTTGTTTGATGACTTCAGGTATAGATTGTTGAACTAAGCCATGGATTGTAAAGGAAGGGATTGTGTCAGGAGTAGTGTGTTTCTCGCCATCAGGCATTTTGATGGAAACATCCTCTGATCTCTATCCATCATTCAGGGATGAAAAAGGGCTTGATGATTCATCCTGGGGAATCCAACACTTGAGATGATTATCGAGTCTCTCTGTTTCCTTCTGAACATCAAAGTCTACCAAGTCTTCTTTTTTAAAATCATCCAATTGTAGAAAACTAACCAGGGCCCTCATTTCATCCAAAGATTTCATTGGAGAGCCGGTCCACATCCAATGAATAAGACCAAATGCAGTTGACGTAGTGAAGGGGTGATATGGGGAGTCTGTGTGAGACGTTTCAAGCAGGGGCAGTGAACGGGCCATGGTCTCCTGATGTATTTGTGTATTTGTTGAGATGTTTGAGAGTTCAGTGGGAGAGAGTGTGTTGTCTGGGTTGTAAGATGGCCATGTTGCATATTCACAAAAGAGCCCAAATGCATTTTTGATGGTTCAAAGGGCAGGTTCCCATGTAAGGCTAGAGATGGGTGGTAGCGTGTCATCATCATGATCAAAATTGTTCACAATGGGAGATGGCTGCAATGGAGGAATAGGCATGGGCGGAGTAGGAAGCTGCTTGAGAAGCTTCCATGTTGGCCGGTTTTCACAGAGTCCACGGCCAGTCTCAATGATTGGTGGAGGGGATGGTGGCTGCATCTCAATATCTGGCACTGGTAGCTTGGGAGATGGGGCACAAGATAGAACTCTATGATCTAATTTGGGTATAACAGCTGAAGTAGTGGCCTACTGACATGAGAAGCCACTAAATCTTGAGTGAAAACTTTTGACTTACTTCTTCCATTTGTTTGCACTTTTTAGCTGCTTTCTTTGGCTCAAAAATTGCAAGGGTGTTCTCCACAACAGGTGCACAATCAGCCTCCTGAAAAGTATTGCAATGGAGTTGATGTCGAGTCAACCCTTGATTGCCAGAGGCAGAAAATCCACAGAGGCATTGATTGCTGCTGCAATCCATTGAGCGCAGCATAGAGGACCAGATGTAGGAAAAAGACCACTAGAAGACAATCTGCACCACCTCGCACTAGTCTTGTACCAACAGACAGCACAGTCAGCACCTAAGACTCCGCATAGCCAGAGCGTGGCTACTGATAGTGGCGCATGTGGTGCATGTGGTGCAAGGTAGATTGAGGTGGAGGGTAGATTGAGGTGGAGGGTAGATTGAGGTGGAGGGTAGATTGAGGTGGAGGGTAGAAGATGTAAGTAAGCGTTGAAATCAACAAGCAATTACTAGTGTCAACATGTGTGAATGTGGGTCCACACCAAATCAAGTTACACAAATATTGTTTGATTTGTGGTTGTCTAGATGTTTAATGCTTGTATTACTCGCAATTGTCAGAACAACAGAGACCATCAAGCTGATGAAACTTGCCATGCATCAAGAGCTGCTTCCCAATCAATGACAAGAACCTTTGAGACCTCTGGAGAGCTGCCTGCAAATGGTCCACTCTATCTTTATGGCTCTGGATCTCTGCAGACAGTGTTTCTTGCTCTTTCTCCCCCTCTCTAAATGCAGACCAAAGCCGATTGTAGTCAAGTATGAGCTCTTTGTAGTGGGTGTCCTCCTCTCGGGTCTTTGCAGCCTGTATAGTAAGCTCATCATTGTCGGTCTTGCCTTTTTCTAATGCTGCTAGGACTTCCTCTGTTGTCAGCTGTGACTCCAGTGGCTCTGGAATGTCCAAGTCTGCCAATCCCATTGCTTCTTCCGAATCCTGTGTCCCCTGAGATTTCAAGAATCCCCCTTTCTGATAGAGTCTATTATATATTAGAGTATGTTCTGATATTATGCTCAGATGCACTCACTCAGAGTTCCTCTATGCCACCTCAACTGCAGTGGATCTCGGTGGGATAGGTGACAATGATGGGACTGGTTTTTCATCATCTTGTGGAGAGGGGGTATGTTCACGAGAGGTCAAGTGCTGGCATTTGCATGATGGGTACATGCAAGGATTGGCATCAATATGAAGAACATACATGGTACCTCCAAAATGAGCAAGAGTCAAGCTTGACATAATAGGAATGTTTTTTTTTTTGTACATATCATTTCACTAATTGTATGCTGCCATGTCATACAGCCAAAAACCCGAAGATCAGGCAGCCAATTACACTCAATGTTTGATAGGAGACGGTCATCAAGGAACGTGGCTAGAACAACATGGATAAACACCACCGTTATTGTTTTTTTTTTCAACATTTGCTGATTATGATGTCCTCCCTCCAATGTCTCCACCATCCACTCCCCACTCATCTCCTACTCAGTTTGTGATTGATCCTGGTCTGCTGGAAACCACTGTTGCTGCAGCCGTCAATGCAGTAGTGGTCCTTATATTAACTGACATATCTCAGAATACTCCATCACCGAAGTAAGTTTTACATGTTGTCCACTCACTTGACTGACTCAGACCTTGCAGAAAGAAAAAAAATAAACGGGTGATGACAATGATGGTCAAGAAATTGGTCACTATGATTATGGACAACATTACCTGAGCATCCCATTGACAAGATTGTCAACTTTGGCATCAAGTACAAGACACAAGATTCTGATGATGAAGAATTCCAGGAACTTTCTCAGCTGTGACGTTTTGACTTCTTGATTGTTGCCAGTGTATTGACATCTTTGCTCAGTGACAAGCGGTACCTCAAATGTTGGAACACACTTAGTTGCATCATACCAGATTTCAAAGTCAACATGCTCGCACTAGCAGCCAATCCTAAGAAAAGAAAAGTGATCTGCAAAGAGGTATGTTGATTTCTTATTACAGGAAAGTCACTGAATATTCCTCAAGATCACCTTGGGGTGCTCAAAGGGCACGTTCTGATGATACAAGCTCCCTGAACCACAAAATCTGTGGACTTATCCCTCTCAATGCTCCAACTGCTACTATTTCACCACCCCTCACCTCCTCCATGTCAAAGTCACTGCGTGGATGGGCCCACCCTGAGACTGCACAGCTAAATAGTCCGATCTGATATCCTGCAAGTGTTGAGTGAGTAATTCTATGATTACCCTTTCTGTTGCTCAACACCCTTTCTAGATCTTATGACAAAATTTGCCGTGGCAAGCTTGTTGTAACTTCCGTGATGTTGCCACGTTTTTTGTATCCTGAAGATCATCAATACAATCCTGATGATATGTTGAAAGATGTGCTTTGTGGACACCTTTTAGCATGGGTATGTGGTCTCTTTCATTTGTTGCTTATGCTCACCTAGTAATATTACAGGCTTGTTGGCATATATATCTTGGTCCATCAACAGCTCTGAAGGTTACTGGAACCAATTGTCGGAAGTCAGGTAATGCAGCAATTGCAGGCTTAACTTTGATGAGGCCCAAAATGGTAGCATATGTAGCAGTTCAGGTAAATCAATGTTTTTCTTGATCTTCATCTTGCTTAATTCCATCTCTCTTCAGGTCCAATACACCCTCTCATCTGCATTATTTTGGGATGCTATTGATGCACACTTCAGCTACCAAGACTTTTTCACATGCATTGCAGGTTTATTTGATGATGAGGAAGATTCTAAAATTCATCTTGAATATTTCAACCAGTGAGTTACCTACGCTGTGGATATAGGTAGCGTACTTACCAGTCTCCAATAGCATTGTCTTTGGCTCTTCCCGAGGACTGGCACGCACATCAACACCCGCCAATGACAAAATTGATGAGTACAAGATTGCAAAGGAACAACAGGCAAGAAAACGGGCTTGACTACTAGAAGAAGAGAGGACGGGTAGTGAGAATAATGTCAACAAGAATACAAACTAGCTCTGTAGACTGCACAGCCACTAAAATTCAATTTTTTGATCCATTCTCAAAGGTTTTGAGCTGTCATTGTATCAACATGCCTGCATTACAATACTGGACATACATCACAAGACTAGACATTCATTGCAAGACTATATATCAATTACAATGCTATACATGCACTCAACTAGTCTACAGAAGCATATCTCTCCGATAAGTGATCCTCAATCTTGGAGAACTCTCTAGTCTTAGATGGTCTTGTATCATGATGTGACAACTGCAAAAGGCAACCCAATTGTGAAACTGGCATCAACATCCCAAAATTGCTGATGCTTATGCCAGCACCATTTGTTCCGTTTGTAGCTGATGTAAGACAGGGTCAATATGCAGAGTGTCTTCAAGCTTTGGGAAAATAAATCTTCTGTGAAGAGTCACCCCCAGTGAGAAACGGTTCTGGGCTCATTCAGAAGAATCTGAACAATGTAGACATCGGACTTGATCTGGTCTTGTATGTAGCCTATGTGAAAATCCAAATTTGGATCATGTCTTTCCTTTTTAGAATCAAGTTTTGACTTTTGATCAAAATCACGATTGCACAATTGTTGCATGACAATTGCGCAATGATTACACATTGCACACCTTTGCTGTAACCTCCAACACCTTTGCTACAGCTTTCCTTCATACTTAGTACTATGTCTGGCTCAGATCAGAGGCCTTGTGAGTGTACAACTTGCCATGGTACTGTTGTCTCTAGGAAAACAGTCTATAATCACTGCAATTGTCCACAAATACAGTAGATGCAACCCATCTCATTTGCTCAATGGCTGCAGGATACAGAACAGTCTTCTGATGCTGGAAACCAGGCTTCTGAGGACTCTGACAACCAAAACCAGACTTCTAGTAGTGAAGAGGACTCAAATAATCAAGACAGTAGTGAGGAGGATGCCAGTTCAAGAAAACATGCTCATTTGGTCTGTCATATTATTGAGCTAAATATTATTCATGATCTAATTGTAGTTAACATGCTATAGGAATCTCCTAGCCAGCACAAGCATCATTCTGGCATATCAACAGCACAAAATCCAAGTCAAACAACACCACATGACCATAGACCTCTATGTGACATTGATGTCAATGATCAACTAGATGACATGTTTATTCAACAGGATGCAATGGAGCACGACTCTCAAGTTTCTAGTTCTGAATCTCACTTGCACTCAATCACCAATTGTTGAATCAGACCAACCATGAGGAAGGACTGGAACCAAGTGATTGTGATAGAGATCGAGATGAAATGGATGCTCTTTCTGCTTGTGCACAGGCACAGGAAATCTTGAATGCATATAATGACCAGGAGGAGCCGTTTTTAGAAGAAGAAGAAGAACTTCCTGAGGCTCACATTGAGAGTCTACATGTTTCTCAAGATTATATCCATGTAATACAAAATGCTTCTTTAAATGAAGACAAGCTTGACAGTGACACTTTGGATCGTCTTCAAAATCCTACTCAAGGCCCTATTGATATTAGTTCTAATGACAGGCTATCACTTGAAATCTTTACTGCTACAGATGCTAGTGAGGCAACCTACACCCAGTGTTGCAATGCCATTCTTAATTGTTATCCTGACACTCAAATGCTCTCATTTTACAAGGTCAAGTAGCTTATTGCTGAAACTAGTGGTGTTATTCCAATCATAGATGACATGTCCATTAACTCATGCCATGCATTCCTGGTCCTTTTGCTGATCTTGATACATGCACTATATGTTATGAACTATGCTATGACTCTGAAAAACTTGCTAAACATGGCAAAAAAGTTCCTTGACAGCAGACCTTGCACATTTCCTCTTGGGCCACAGATTCAAACATTATGCCAATCAACTAAAGGAGCTGAAGAAATATGCTATCTTAAAATAAAGTTACAGAAGTTTTGGATCAACTTGACAATCTTGAAAATGATAGTGACATGATCTATGATGATATTTTTTGTGGCAATAACTTTGTTGAATTTGCTGAATGTGTACAAATTACAGACAAAGACACTATATTGTTGACTCTTACACTTTTCAAACATTCTATCACTTGTCTGCTCTTCAATGTGAAAATAATGGTCAAGGTCTAGCTGTCTGGGATGCCCAGTTGCAGAGTGTTGTTCACTCTCATATTTTGTTTGCTCTTGGAACAGCTGATGCTGTTGCTATTACTGAACTGGATGGTCATGTTGGTCACCATGGAGCACAAGGTTGTCGTCTTGGATGTGGTATGAAAGGCTGCCATAAACCCAATAGTGGACATTACTTTGCTGCTTATCTTAGGCCTAACAACTATACAGTGCCTGATTGTAACCATCCTGACATTGATATTCACCAGCTACAGCCACTTTCAGTTGATATGTACAAACAAAATGTAAATAAAATCATGTGCTCAGAGGATCAAACAGCTTATGAATGCAATTGCAAAGCTACTGGTCTTAGCAAACTAAGTCTTATTAATGGTCTAGTTCCTGAACTTTTTCTTCCAGCACCTCGTTGTTTTCCTCTTGATTTAATGCATCTACCTTCTCTTAACATTCCAGAATTGCTGGTTTTGATGATTGGACTAATCATGGAAAACTTGTTGAAAAGGCAACAAAGTATTTCCCCTCATCATTCCATTGCACACCTCGCAATCCAGCAGAAAATATCTCAAGTGGCTTCAAAGCTACTGAATACTTTCTCTATATATATATGGGCTTGGTCCAGCTTTTTTCTGTGTTGTTCTACCTACAGTATACTGGAAAAACTTTTGCAAGCTAGTTGCAGCTATTCAAATCTTTGTCCAGCGGCACATTACTGGTCAACAAATTGCAGAAGGACATTCATCATTGCTGATACAGTTTATTGAAGAGTATGAAACTCTTTATTATCAACAGCAAGTTGATTGACTCCAAGTTTGTCAACCATCAATACACACTCTCAGTCATTTAGCATATGAAACACTTCATGTTGGGCCTGGAGCATACTATTCACAATATACTATGGAATGTACCATTGGAAACCTTGGAAAGGAGATTTGACAACCTTCCAACCCATTTGCCAATCTGGCTCAACATGCATTACTTTGCTGTCAGGTTAGTGCTCTTGCTAATTTATGGTCCCAATCTTGAGAGTATGGTTTGCAAATTGCAAACCCAAACCAAGCAATCTCCTGGTAACAAGCCAGAGCTATTATCTTGCCATGATAGAAATGCATACAGTCTCAAAGATAATAATGAAAGGGCTATCATTTTAGAAGCCTTTGATATATCTACTATGAGGCGCTGAGGTCGTATTTGTTTATTAAATGGTCAAGTCATACGCAGCCTTTTCAGTGATGAAGAAAGGACAGGCAGGTAATCCAAGAATCAGTCATAATGTCAAAGTAAGCATCTGGATAGTCAGAGTCACCACTGCATCCTAACAACTCTTTGTAGATCAAAGAAAATGGACATATTACCTGTGCTGAAGTCCGATTTTACTTTTACACTGGTCAAGAAAACAATTCTGATGAGATGACCACCTCAGATTCAGATGCAGATGATAATCTCAAAGACCTGGATCCATGGGCACTGGTGTCTGTTTATTCAGGCCCTGATGCTGATATTTAGCAAAATCTTGCAATACAATCTGGGCTTGCCACCAAAACAGAGGTGTCAATGGATTGAGAATAATTCCTGCATTAGATATAGTTTCACTTGTATCAATGCAACCCATGCCAGTATTCCCTAATGAGCCCAAAGACCTTTGGTTTGTGGTTGAGAAATCTAGTTTGGAAGAAGTTCAATTGGGTGACAATTAGTAGTAAGTAAGTAACACCCACCACAGAAGTCCTTCATTATCTAAATGATGCTATCACTGAACAATATCAAGGATCTTGATCACAAAACCCTTCTTGCTAGTGGAAGCACACCCTACAGACAAGCTCTCGAGGAGTTGGCTTGCCTTTGGTCATTTACTTAAAGTCTATACTATTGGTTATTCATTGAACTTGACCAGATTTTTACTAGATCTGGAAAACACTTCAACATCAAACCAGTTCACTGCTCTCAAAAACGATGTACCCAACAATGACAATGAAACTTGCCCTGTCTATGTCAGGTTCTTCCCAGATGGTAGACAACTAGTCTATTGGGTCCATGTACCCTATAATATGGTGAAACTTGTTTTCATTCACAGTATTACATTGAATTCATTTTTTAGACTGCTGAAGCCCATATCAATGTCAACCAAGCTTCTCAAGACTTTTACAGCTCTGCATAGTCTTATGAATTGCTGACAGATTTTTTTCACTGTCACTTTCTTCGACTGTAATAACTTTCTTTGACTGTGATTCCTAGTTACATGTCTGTACGCCCATGTATTCTGCTCCTTTGCTCAGCAGGTAGTATTCAAATGATTGTTTACTGTTTTCTAAACTCCGAGTCATCCAGTCCAATTACATTACATCAATCAAGCACTTTTCAAGGCTGCTGAACGCGTCCTCCCTGTTCCATCCTCATTGTGCCTCTCTCTCCTGCTCTTCTCCTCCGGAGTTAGAGTGTACCGGAGATGCAGCATGCTCAGCGTGGCGCTGTTCAAGCTGTTTGTCTGCCATTCAAAGGAGGTGAGCAGGCTGTGGGTGTGGTGGTGCATGCACAGGGCAGCGGTGGGTGTGAGGGGGAGGGAGGTGAGGGTTATGCTGAGGGGGGGAGGATGGTGGAGGTGGTGGATTTCAACCAGCCCTACAAAACCCAGTCAGGGAACATTCTCAAGCCCTAGCAAATTGACACTAACACTCACCGTTGTTGTTGTCATTGTTGTCATCTTGTTAGAAATAAGAAAGTGACCACACCAGGGATTGAACCTGGGACCATCCAATAGGACCTTGGAAGCTCTACCACTGAGCTACATGGTCTAGTTACAAGAGGAGCTAGGATGTCATATAAGTACCTCCTAGGCAAAAGTTGGTTCTACCACTACTGTCACTATGGCTCAACTGCAGAGACTGGAGCACTGGACAGTGTTGTGTGGGAACTCAGAGCTCTAATGCTGTCAGATGACTTGACC
>JABAJX010020083.1:0-10295 GCA_018221735.1 Termitomyces sp. K1Aa | reverse complement strand
ACGCCCTCGATGTCGTTGCCACCAGCAAAGAAAGATATAAGCAGTCATCCCGCCCCTGGTTCCGTCGTCGACCCCGTCAATCGCAAGGCCAAGGATGCCGACGTCGACCGCAAAGTATGTTTCCTCGTCTTACTTCATACTTGGAACAAATGCTTATATGGACTCAGTTAAGGCTTTACGGTGTAATCGAAGCCTTCCGTCTCGGCCGACTCCCTACGAACAAACAAATCGATCAGACTCTTCAATATGTTCTTGATCACTCGCCCGTCACCACTGAAAAGCTCTCAAACGACGGCAAAAAGCTCGTGCGAGACGTTCAGGAGATTATCAGGACTATGAGGACAATGGTACACGAGAAAAACAGAGATGAGCTGTTTCAGCAGTTCTTGTGGCATACGAGAGACGTGGATGTTGATAGGGAGTTGAAGCCGACTAAAGAAGGTGCGAGCACTGCATTACACGGAGATTCAGAGAGACGAGATGCAGAGAGTCAACAAGGTATGAAAAGTTCCTCGTGAAATCTATTTCAACTCATTCTGACGTGCATATATACAGCTATCAGGCACCTACGTACGCTCCTATCCATCGTCCTAACAAACTCTGAAGTCCGCAAACTCTTTTCCGACTTCTCTCTCATCGGGCGCGATCTTCTTTCCACATCCCTTCAAAAGGCCTCCTCACAGATCGCCCCTACTCGTGACGAGCTTGCACATGTCAACGAACCCGCGCCAGACAATCAATTCATCACCGAAGGTGGCCGCCGTATTGGAAAGGATGAAACCCCCGTTTTGGAAGCGAGGGTACCTGGAACGGATGCAAGAATCATGGAGGGAGGAGGGGAGGCAAGAATTAGGGGTGAGGATGGTACTGACAGGGACATCGGAGAAATGAGGGATACCTTACACGATGAGAAGCGTAAGGCCAAGGAGGGCGCGTTGGAAGAGGTCGGTATTGGTTCTAGTCCGGGCGCTAGATACACGGACGACACTGATCCTATTCGCGGGGGCATTGACAACGTGGACACGGATCGCCTCGAGACGACTGCGAGAGGAATCGTGGGTGAAGAACCTGTCGATCGTGCTCAAGAAATCGGTGAAAGCGCGCAGCGCCAGCCTAGTTCGCCTGATGTTGGTACAAGTGATGGTGGAAGTCCCCAGACCAAGAAAGGCTTCATGGATCGTGTGAGGGGTGTCAGAGTGCGTCTTTGCTCGTTTCGTCCTGTGTACAGGGCGGTAATCCTTGTTTTCATTCACAGGAGAATTTTGCAGACCGCGTAACGCCGGAACAAAGGGAGAAAATTGATCGAGGCAAGAAGTTTATCTCCGAGGATTATTTCCCGCCCGAACGGAGAGAGCAGTTCATCTACCGTGGGAAGAAGGTACGGTTCCCAGTTCTCGACTCTCCGCTATCAATTGACACGAAATTGTGACAGGTTATCATCGAGTGCCAGAAACATGACGATTACCAAGAGGCAATCAGTTGGCTACTTGCGTACATTGGCGCGTACGCTGCACAAGGACACAAGGCGGCTAAGGAACATCGAAAGGAAGCCAGGGCCGTTGGAGAAGTGTGTTTTTCTCTGTTTCTTCGCCTTGTACATACTGATTTATTGAACAGGACAAGAACCTCAAACGCTCCATGCATGAGATCCGTACCCTTCTCGAACGATTTGCAGATAATCAAAGCATGGAACCTATCATCGATGCAACTAACGTACTCAGGGACGACGCGCAGAGGGATAAGGAGCTGCGAGATTGGTTTAAGGAAGTCGATACGTATTTGCATCAGGTTGGTCTTGTCTCTCTTAATATCTTCGCTTCCTCCTTCCATGATAGATTGACGGGGATCTGACTTTGTGCTCATAGGTACTCCTTGAGCCTGGATATGTCCTTGAACCGGCGTGCAATAACCGTGCTGTTCAATTGCGCGAAGGCGGACGGAGGTTTTATGACATCAAGTACAAAGGGCACTTTGACAGATTGTTCGGGAGCATTGGAACCTGGTTCAAGGCGATGGGTGATGATCCTGTAGGGTTTCGCTTCATCGTCGTCCGTAACGGACTTTGAACTGAATGGGACTTTTATAGGTTAACAAGCAATTCGGAGAGGATTGGGCGCGGCTCACGCATGATTTGTTGTTCGATAATGAGGGGAGTTTGAAATTCAAGAAGGACTTGTGGAACGATGTTAGGCATGTCATACTTCCTCAGATCATTGACAAGGTTTGTACCTTCTTTACGTCCTTCCTACCCACCTCACAGGCCGGACAGGTCGGCTACGTCCCCATCCCTCGCATTGAATACACCGATGACGCGCTCGACCTCGTCGTTGAGAATCTCACTTTATCCGGGCGCAATTTGTTCCCCAATATCATCGCCCTCGAGGCACATAACTTCCTGCGATTCTCTCCCTACTCATCGATCTCAGACGAGTCGAAGCACCGCTTCACGCTGACGTTTGGCCAGATGCAGGCAGATATGAGGGATGTCGCGTTTTATTTTAGGAAGAAGACGGGTATGCCGAAGATGAAGGACTCCGGGCTAGCGGATGTTTTGATTCCTGGGGAGGGAATGACTGTGCGTTATCTTTTCTTTCCACCATGCTGTACAAGCGGCCGACAAAGATTCTCAGGCTATCGTTACTCTCGTCTCAGAAGGCAAAGATCGTTCGTCTGTCTTCAAAGTACATAACGTCAACGTCAAAGTCGATTCTCTCAAGTTCAGTATAAGGGACTCAAAACACGATTTCTTGTACAAGACTTTGAGGCCGCTTGCGACAGGGTTGGTGAAGCGTCAGATACAGAAGGCTTTGCGTGATGCGATTACGACGGGGTTGGAATATGTCGATGGCCAACTTGTTAAGGTTAGGGATCGGATGGAAAGTTCGAAAGCGGACGGGGAAGGTAGAAGCCAAGCCTTGAAGGATGTACGTTTCTAATTCTTCTGTTCCCCGCGTCCATACTGATGTGACCACAGATGTTCAAGTCGTCGAAAAAAGAGGAACGCGCAAGCTCAATCACGCCCAGTATGACGGGCTCCCACTCTCAATTCAAGGTCGTGGCGGACAAGAGACAGTCGATACTCGTGAATGAAGGACATCCTGCCGGATGGGTGAATAGGACGGTGGAGAAGAGTCAGCTTGCGGCGGCGGGTGATAATTGGAGGTCTGATGCGTGAGTATTATTGCCTACATCGTATTAATGTTGTGCTGATGGGTGTTCACCAGGTTCACGATTGTTTGATGCCTTGACCAATGGTTAATGATGCATTCCGACTTTACGACTCGGACTTTCTTAGCCCCAATACGAGTTGTACCGGGCTGGTAATTTATTCTGCTGTATATGTATTTTGCATCCGTAATATGTATATCGATAGCTAGGCCTAGCAGTATAGTGTATCAATCAACACAGATGACATATTACTTTTAAGATGGTACCCACAAACTATGCATATGGTAATGTACAACATACTCACGGCAGAAAGGACGATCGACATAGACAGTCTGTGAGCACAGTCAGTTCAGTCAGATACCTTATAGGTATGCTCTTCTTGTGTTAGATGGGTTAGATGGGCTATGACGTTTTTCGACGAAGTAATGATTTAAACAACACCTTGTACCATCCCGAGGAATTTGTCTGTAGATGAGGACGCATCCTTTGAAAGACGTAAGGACTGGGCGAGGGCGACTATTTCGAAGCTCTTCCTCCAGTGGAAGTGGATTTGAGGGTGGTTATCGTCATGAGGGAGCATTCCAACGACATACACATTTAGGCTTTGGAATTCTCTCCGATTCCTGCCTTGCGTTGCATGTATGATACGATGAAGCATCACAACAAGAAACTCTCGAGCCACCTCAGTTCAATTCACACATGAACGCATGAGTAAAGTGACGGTACTGGTTACAATTTTGAGATGGAAGATAGATAGAACATTACAAGGGACTCGGGGTGGTTATCTAAAACTACTCATCAAGTCCACTAGGTAAGAACGTCGGCGTTGTAAGGAAAACATAAGGAATAGACTGGATAGAAGCTAGAGAAAAAATGCTATCGTTCAATGAAGGTGGGATTAGTTGTGATACTTGTATATCTATTTTCAAACGTGTATCTGCCAGATTATCGAGTTTCTTTCATGCTGATAGATTGATCTCAAGGAGTTGTTCGAAGGACAAGTCCTGAAGCATCTCGAAGAATTCCTGCTCATCTACGAAGACGGTTTGAGGCAGTACCAGGGCCTCGTTCGTCAACCAAGCATTTCCTGCGTCGCAGGAGAAGACACTCTGATCGACTAAGGGAGGAGGGTAATCAAACCCAACATGGTGTTGGGGAGCCACACCGTAGTCACTGCCACTATGCTCTAGCACAGCCGATGAATGATGCTATTAAATGAAACCGTTAGCTGTGGCGTTTAGACATGTGTGATAGACTTACAAGTCCTTGACTTCCCCCGACAGCCTGATAATTTGAGGTATAGACAGGCCCTGGTGCATCGACAACAACCTCTCCTCGCGTGCTTCTCCCTTTCTTTGAACCCCCTTTGCCCTTCCTAGATGTCTTCACAAATTTATGGTCCGGGTATTGCGCTGCATGCTCAGCCTTCGCTACTTCTGCTTTCCTTAGAAATTCGTCCTTCACTTCCGCAGTCTCGTTACGCCACATCTCTCCGGCCAACTTGGACACATCGGTCTGGTTACGCGTGGTTCCAGCGGGCGGTGGAGTGAGCAGTCCGCTGATGAAAGAGCGGTAGATAAAGAATGCATTGGGTGGGCGGGAAATCTTTTTCGGGGGAGACGGGAGAGGTAGAGACATGCTGAGAATGAAGGAAGAGGCACAAGACGGACGACGAGTTGAGTTGGTCGAGAAAGGTGGGTGTTGATATATGGAGTGACAAAGCGCCCGTTCATGCTCCCGTCATATTGGTATCGGAATGGATCCTATTCGAGGGGCCAAAGCCAGTATCAACCTCCCGTATTACCCATTTACCGGTGCCCAAGCTATTCTGAACGGTGATAAAGTCCAGAAAGCAGAAGTGATTGAGTTGTCTGACTTTCGAGGTGGCTCTCAAGGAATCTGAGGCTGTAGCAGTCTTGAGATTGCGTTCGTTGCCTAAACTGGATCATGTAGCTGACAAAGACGCTCGAATGGGTATAAGGAGACCGGACAAAGAGGTGGTGCTTTGCATAGAACAAAGCAGATAACACATGGGGGGACTGGTTATGTCATCGTGGGAAGAGCGATTCAATTTTCATCAGTTCAATGACGTCATCATGTGGCTTTTTCTTTCAATCGACAAGTACATACCTCAACTACTAGTACTAGTAGTCCTCAGGACTTAGAACGGCTCAATTGGTAAAATTTCATCTCGTCCTAGAGAGTATGCGGCAGAAATTCGATATGTAGTCATGAAATGTAAAAGCGATGAGCAAGAAAACGAAGCAACAGCAAGTTATTGAGCATCCATTTCTTTTGATCCTGAATCCCTACACCGAAGGAAGCGGGGGATCGTTAGCTTGACTTCTAGACCTAGGATACCTCAGGCCGTTGATATCAACAAAGTTAAGCAGTGGCATAATCGTTTGTACGACGAGATAGACCATGATTTGCTGGGCTTGTTTGAGCCTCACATCGTTGAGTTTGAAAGAGACCAAAAGAGGGAAGGCTTGCAGGAAACGGTGACCTACAGGTTCAAGATCCACGTTTGTGAGGATAAGGGTTCGTACGGAGGAATAACGCGTTTCTTGTGGGTTAACTGATGTCACCATGATGAAAGTTTGGAACGCCTGCCTGTCAAGACTGATACAGGCAAGATATTCGAGGCGAGGACTATAGGTGCTCTGGAATAAGCGCCTTGCCGAGCCAAGTCCATGTTCTGTGGTAATGAAAATATTTGCAAGCACAAGGTAACGAAGAGCAGATCCACGAAAGGATGGTCGATACTCGTCATGGGTCATTGCGAGCTCAGTCCCGTCAATAACTAGGTTGTTGAGATTCATCATAACCGGCTCTTCTGGGATGTCTGGGTAGGTGGCATGTGGAAGCCGGGACTGGTCGAGAAATGACCCAGAGGAGTTGATGAGATGGACGACCCGGAGACCCACAAGGCAAGAAGCATCGCAGTCAATCATGACATTCTTCAGGATGAGGGTAGTGAATGTGGCTGGGTTAAACTTCAAGGGTCCCAAGGTGTAGCGTTTAGCTGATGGATTTACCTGGTGTATATGCAGGCTTTCCAGTTGCGAGAACACAGCGTTGCCCAAGAGTTTGTTGAAGATGAGGAACAGGGAATTGTTATTTGATATGAGATGAAATCCTCTGAGACGCGTGATATTGCTCAAAAGGATACGGAAGCTCTCTCTGAAATCCCGCTGATGTTCGGTTGGACTTTCTTCGATGTGGAGGGAAGGTAAGTTCATAGAGAGCGAAAAGAAATGATTCTTGGATCTCGAGACCAAAGCTTCAAAAACCACCGGATAACGCATGGTGTGAACTGAGAGGGTAGACCAAAGCGAAGGCATGTCGGTGGCCACAATCCTCCACCTATGACACACATGTGATATGCCAATAGATTCCGTCGTTGAAGGGAGAAGAGATTCAAAAATCTGCCCGAGGACTTCATTTGGGATGCGGTTGCAAAATTCCAACCCTGGGGTCGGTATCGCATAACTTATGACGTTCAGGTCGAAGACGCAAGGCTGTTGTTGGAGTTTTGAGCCGGACATATGCGTAAGCGCTGAAGTGGATATTGGTCGATTTATTTATTGCTTATCAGGCAAAAAACGGGGCGGAAGATCCGTACTGACAAGTCGAAGGTTAACCGGACTCTGAAATGAAATATATTCTATCAAATGAACGAACTCACTGGTAGTACTCACTGCTCAGTTGGATATTTTTAAACAAAGACGCGTGCGTACCTAGGGTAAGTACGTACAAGCAAAAATTGAGATTCAATTGTGACACGTTTTCATTCAAAGTCCGACCAAATCGCCGGCCCTCCAAATTATTCTGGTTGTTGGAACTCATCTCGTCTAAGCAGCCGTAAGTACCGGCAATTGAGCTTCATTAGGCATGGAACTCCATGCCTAATTATAACTAGGCACGATTTTTGGGTAGGGCTTCCTCGCCAATTAGGCGGGTTGTGTGGAGATGCGTCTAAGAGACAACGAGCCTGAGTTCAAAGATATCGGCATGACAGTAATTCACATTAATATATCGTCGAAAGAGTGTTCAACATTGTTACTGAGTACTCATTGAGCTTAACCTTGTAAAACGTTTATACTAAAAACGATAAGACGTTAAGGATAAAACGAAAAATTCCGTCTGTAGCTATTCCCGTCTTTCACAGGCACTGAGAATAATAATCTAACGTTTGCCAGTCAAAAAGTGATTGCCACTGAAAAAAATAAAATCTACCATTGAGCGCGGTGCAGACATATGGCGCAATGCTACAAAGAAATCGGATTCGTAAGAAACACTTGAAAAGAAAGGACTTTAAGAGGCATACCACGCAGTTGGGCCTGTCCATCCAATTCCGCCACATTGGCCATATTCAGGAACGGTACCCGGACTCGAAGTCGGGCTCGAGCTAGTACTAGTGGAGGATGTTGATGTGGGTCCCGAACTGGTAGTCGATGGCTGAATATTGATAGGGTGAAAATCTTGAGTTACCAGATGGAATATTATTAGATACTCACAGCTGCTGTACTGCCGTAGAGAGGGGGACCCGGAATCGGATATGTCTAATGATACTCAGTGTGAAAGCAGTAATACGGAATCCTCAGCCTCATCTTACCGTCTCGGCTTGAGCAGCATTAGAATAGACATCAATGATCACTGAAGGACGTGAACTTCGAGGTCGCAAGGGTGGAAAAATTCGATGACTTACGGCCAGGGTCACTGTTTGAGTAACCACCAGGGAATGACACAAGTTGCTGGGCCGTCGGAGCAAGTGACCCGCCTTCAGAAATGTTGATTTGAGCGCATTCAGGGTAAAATTGCTATATGGTGACACAAGGTGAGCTTTCATAATCGGTTTATAAGGAACGCGCACAGCTGGCAAGGAGTGAAGTGCGATTGTCTCGAAGCGGATTAAATAGTTGCCGTTAGGAACTGTCTTCGGGATTGTGGTCGTCCAAGAGGAGTTCTGGGAAATCATCACACCAGATCCCCACGTTCCACTGAAAACTGTGCCACTGATCAAACCAGATTCGTCGATCTTGAACTATGTAACTCGTCATTAGCTGGCAGCCATATCATATCACACTAGATCAAAGGAACATGCCCATTTTAAGCTAGCAGCATTTACTCCAGTGCACGTGGATCCTGGGCATTGAGCAAGATAGGTCAACTGAAATCAGTGTTTTAGCGGAGCCTTAGACAATGATAGATCACTTTACTTACCATGGGACCAACATTGTGAGGCCATACTTGATTCCAATAAGCGGTGATAGTTGATCCAGCGACAACATCCGCTGTGAGTTGAAGTGCACCGGAAGAACCGTCGTCATTGCACGCAATAGTCGGATCAGTGGCATCCGTGATGGGATTGCTATCGTCATCGGGCCACAACTAAATCAAAATTTCTTGAACGACTAAATGCGATACACACTATGTAGACCATGGGCGTTGAATTGATGTCTGGCCAACTGGGGAGTTGTATGGTTGCCAGCCCCAGTACCAGTTCCCGGCATTAGCGTAGGAGAGGACGCCTCCATGGGCCAGAACGGCAGGGAGAAATACAGAAAGAGCTGTAAGCTGAGAAAGCATCTTGAGGAGATGGGTGACCTGACTGATGAGCTCGACATACCGTAACTTTATATAAATAAGCAGTCTCTAATTTCCGTTATTGATTGGTGTCATGGAGAGGTCAAGAGAGACTTGCAACGTGACTTTATTATCCGCGGAAAGAATCCAAGCGAACGTGATGTCATCTTTTCCCTTATATTCAGTGAAAGACATCAGTCCACGGGGAAATAGAGACGTTCTGATGAAGCCAATGTATAACAATGTCTCTTTTTTTAGGACACCATGACAGCCCTGGAGAAAACGATCCTAATAATAGGTAATGGTGAATGGCAAGGAGGGCCTGACTTACCCAAATGATACGGGGTTTGACCTGCATTTTGACGGTTGTTGACGTTCAACGTCAGGACCATGCTGTATCGGCTCCGGTGTTCCTAATGAGAAATTAATTTTGGTTCGAGATCCCAGAAACTGCAAAAAGCTTCGTGACCATAAGAGACGGGGGAGGTACTCCGGAAAATGGCCGGGTTGAGGATTTATGTCGGGTAAGACAGACGGAGTCTTGTTCACAGAGTGTGAGTTTAGAGAGAAGTGTAGTCGTTGCCTCCTGGAACGCGCATATCGTCCAATAGATAAAATGACTTAGGAGACCAGAACACAGGTATTTTCTTCGTTCAAGATTAGTGCTGTCAATCACGAGCACCAAGCATTCTATCGACAAATAAGTTCAACAGCCCATTATCATGAGCCGGATGCTTTCAAAGAAGCCTGATCCACTACAACATTGAGTTCAAGGCGACCAAATGCCATCTGGCCGCTGGCACGCAAGACGCTGGTTTGGAAATGGATACCACGAGATATGTCTTGGCAGAGCGGATGATAATCCGTATGTCAGATGATCAAGAGTAAAATGCCGCGTATTCAGCGAAATACACGTAGGGTCACGCTTGTTTGTCAGCCCGCATTCAAAAGGATAATCGTATTGACACATAGTATGGTTGGCTTCAATAAGGCAAGGTTGAAACAGATTGGAATGAGACCATATAAGTACGCTGACAGAGCACTTTTTCTCGTGGATGAGCCAACTGCGATGTTAGAATTAGGCCGTCAGTTAGTATGAGTAGCTCAAACGAGCGACACACATCTAACTGGACTTGAGGTTACGCCGAATATCGGGACAAGTCTTGAGATGAAGTACTTTAGGATACCCAATGCCTCGAATACAGTATTGTGTAAGTGGACACTGAGTGCATAGGGTCTATTTGACCAGACTTGTGCTGATAACAAGATAAATCCAGTTGGCCCCGTAGACTTTAGGGAGGGCTTGCGAAAAGGTACCTGCCTTTTGCCGTGGCTGCAGCCGTACAGCCGTGCTTTGCGCCGTGCGAGCAAAGGTTGAGCCATCTCGCGGCCCAGTGAGACAGGAGATGTGCCGTGAATAGTACGAGAAATCGGGGCACATGCTTTTTACCGTGGCAGTCCTAGTCTAGTTTTATTGATGACACTTTTGGCGGGTGGGTCGATTCGGGCTTCTCGGCGTATATGTAAGCATGTATACC
>JABAJX010020082.1:0-10331 GCA_018221735.1 Termitomyces sp. K1Aa | reverse complement strand
TGTAGGAGGTAATTTTACATTAAATTTAGCTGCCCAATGTCACTAACATTCTGTATACTCAGGTTGCAATGAAGCCGCGGCCCAAGCCCAAGCCGGGTCAGGCTTAGGCCAGGCTTGGGCTCACGGCTCAGGCTTGTCAAATCCCAAGCCTGAGCCTGAAAAAGCCAAGCCTAAGCTCAGGCTTTGAGGCCGAGCCGGGCCTGGCACATCACTACGTGACTGTCTACCCTCTTATTTGTGAGTTGTGTAAGCGTGCACGCTTACATGGCGTAACACATAGAGACGAAATAAGAAAGAAAAGAAAAATTAGTATGGGTCAACGGTAACACATACTGGGGCTGTGGGTTGTAGTCTAACAGGTATGTTTGGTTATAATGCAAGGAGCGGATTCCATATATCCATCACGTTGTCTTCTGATCGTTTCCTGTGTACTGCCAGGATGGGCACTTGAGCCGAGATTGATCTTGACCTTTATAGGCAAGCTTCAGATTTTTTTTTCACCCTGTTGCTGATTGCATCAACACATTGCCAAGGCTTTCACCTGATGTCGTTGGTTGATGCAATATTTTGATGGACATCCTGACACAGCTCTTCACACCATTGACTACCAGATTTAGAGAGTAGTCTGAGCAGAAAACTAGGTTTCCCACTTCTACATAAGTATCGACACAACAGCTTCTCAATGCCTCGAGGCCCTCGACCAAAACTCTTTGGACGTGCTAAGTTGCACCCATCATCGTCACAGTGAGTGTCCCGATTCTCAGCCTTGATACTCGTCTCTATCTCATGGTCCATGCTCAGGAGTGGGCTGGTCTTTCCCCAATCCTCGGGCTCCCTTCCCTGGGATGACTGGGAACTTGACGCAAATTTTTTTACCGTTTTGAGTCATTGGGACGCCAAGAACCCGGAGACAACCCTTCAACGGGTCTTCCAAAATGCGAGTCGCGCAATTGACCAAGGCAAGGACCTCGTAGAGGTGATTCCCAACTTCCCGTTCCCAGCAAAAAGCCCTGTTATGGCCGTGATGCAGCTGGTGAAACTTGGATCAGTACGTTATTTATCTCAGTCTTTCGAAGTTTTACTCCTTATTGAGTCATGTGCAGACTATCTCGGGAGCACAGTACCAACTGACAGGATTTGCAAAGGATATTATTGATTGGGTTGATGGAGTGAAAGCATCTTTTCAGAATTCAGGAAAGGGGAAGTTTACAAGAACAACTTGGCAAAATCTTGCCAGGATCCGGTATGAGGAATATTATGATTCTTCTTTGCTTACTCTGAATTTCCCTCATGTTGTAGAGAGCTAATTGATGAGATATGTATATGGGCAACGCGGCGACTGGTATGTGCTTTGATTCTTTTACTTCCGACTTATGACATATATTTATATCCAGGGAGATGGTCGGTGGTCTTTAAGCAACGTAAGAATCGACAAAGAAATCACCAATTTCAAGACACGTTTGGACGTTGCGCATAAAGTATTTCAGGTATGCACTCTTTCACAGGTACCTCTGATTCTTTTATTTAGCATCTTGTCCAGGACAGCTCCATCATCGTAATTTCAGGTGGCCTAGATGCCATTTTCCAGAAGCTCACGTCCCTCCTGAAATCCTCTGACAAGATTTATCATGCACTGCAAGACATTCGGAATACTCAAGAGGATTATGATGTCAGTAGCGGGGCTATTTTGATCGCTGAAACATCCCAAACTTGATGACATATTTGTAGAGGGCCATTATGAACGAACTCCGTGAACAGCAAAACGGACTTCGTGAACAGCAAGAAGCTCACAATCGCCGGGAGTTTTTGAAAATTTCTCTTGATCCCAAAACTGCCAAAGAAGTCGAGTACGATCAGCAAGAAAAGACTCTATGCGACCAAGACACACGAATGGAAGTTCTAGCAGAAATACGAGCCTGGGTCAATAATGTCTCATACGGTTCGAAGAACTTCCTATGGCTGACTGGTGATCCTGGCTGTGGTAAATCAACAGTCACCGCTTCTGTCGCTTGCGAGTGCAGGGATCGCAATATCCTTTGGGCACAGTTCTTCATCAATCGAAATAACGACGAAACCACTAACCCCAACTTATATTTTCCAACAATTGCTCGACAGCTAGCACAGCAGTCCGATGTTGTTGAGCGGGAAATTTTCAATGAATTGAGTCAGAAACGATCCCTCCTGGATCGCATATCCCATGAACAAGTATCAAGGCTCTTTGTAGGCGCTCTCGGAGCCGCTGCCAACATTGATAGCAAGGCGCCTGTTGTTGTTGTCATCGACGGACTCGACGAGACTCAACGGGACAAATTAGAGCATACCGCGATGATCATTTCTACTCTCTTCGATGCTCTTACGGGCTATCCAAATGTCAAGGTCTTTATCTCGAGCCGGACTGAACACGGCATTCAAAAACCATTTAGCAAGGCATTGCAGGATCGACGTGTCAAAAATATCCACCTTGACACTAATTCAGAAGCATCTATCCGCGATGTCAAAATCTACCTTGGCAAGAGATTTTCTTACATAGCAGAAAAGTACGGTTACAACCCAAAAGAATGGCCAGGCGAGGAGCGTATTCAGTCTTTCGCATCTCATGCGTCGGGTCACTTCATCTGGGCTACCACGGTGACAAGATTTCTGGAAGAGCAGATGGATGAGTGGGGCCTTGAGCGTCTTGGCGTGGTGATGGATAATCTAGGGACAACAGAGGGGAAACAGGACATCAAAACACTGTATGGTCTCATCCTTCATCTCACGTATCAGAAAAACAAAGATCCGTGGGCATACGAAACTTTTCGCCGCGTGGTGGGGGCTGTGGCCACCTCACTTGAGCCAATGAGTATAACTCAAATTGGGGCTCTACTTGATCTCAAGAAGGACATCCTTTCTTTCCCTGTTGACCTCCTCCATTTCGTTCGAAGGCTGCGAACAATTTTAGTGGCCGGTACGGGTGACGTCACTGGAGAGACCATTTTGCAACTCCACAAGTCATTCTTTGAATACATCACAAGCAATGACTGTGAGGATTGTTTCCGTGTCTGTTTGGAGACATCCAACACAGAATGGGCACTTCAGTGTCTGCGTCAGATCACTGAAGCTTATTCTGTCCTTCGTGACGCGCGATATTCCTCTTCCGATTTGGGAGTGCTTCGATTGTGCAACCCGAATGAGTTGAGGTACTCGTTGCGGTTTTGTGCGTCCCACTTTCCAAAGAGAGGCAAGAAACCGTTGAGGGTCATGATTGATGATCCGAATATCGACCCATTGCATTTGAATGCTATATTACATTATTCTCCACGAGTCAATGAAGGTTTTGGACCTCTCACTCTCCGCTATCCCACAGATGCCAACCATTCTCTCACGTCTCTCGATGATCATGATCCTTGTCATGAAAAAATGCTTGGTTCTTATTACATGAAATCTCAGCTCCTTTCAAAATAACCAAGAGGGATCTCCTTTGTTCAGCAGTTTCACCTATGGGAACCAAAATTGCAATTGCCTCCATCTCTCCTTCGCACAACACACGAGCTGTACTCGAATGCGAAGTTGAAGTTTGGGACACGGCAAACTTGCTCCTAGTCTTCCATACGGCATTCATAGGCCATATCACGTCGCTTGCACTTTCGCCCGATGGCCAACACATTGCGATACTTACAAGCAATTCTATAACTAAAATGGACATTGAGACTGGCAACATCACCCTATTGGAGAACCATCATCTCCTGCTGTTCCGCTTCGACACTTCACTTGTATTTTCTCCAGATGGTGGCTTGCACAAGATCGAGGTATCAGAAACATCACATTCAGTCTTACTCAGGTCAAAAGTTGGCAATACATCAGAGAGTGTAGGAATGCACCACCGTGACGATTCCCGGTGCATGTTTATGAGCGTCTCACGCGATTGCACGCAGGTTCTTACAATAACACAGAACTCTGTGCACCTCTGGGATTTTCATAGTGGCTCTATGGTACGAACATTCCCTTCCGATTTCGAGATCTGGTATGCTGCCCTATCACCCGACAATGAAATTGTGGTCTGCAGTGACTTCTTTGGGACAAGGTATATGTGGAACACTGTAAAATCTCAAAACTGGCAAAAGCTATTCGACATCGCACTTCCTTTTGAAAGAGGCGAATCCCATGCTAATCTGGGTTATACATGGGGGGTTTGGCGCTCTCCAATCACGGATCATTTCAGCTTTTCTTCTAATAGTGATCTCCTTGTTTCAGTGAGTCATGGGTCTACATACCTCTGGGACCGCCACTCTGGAAAAGCTTCACTTCTGCAAACTGATACCAGGACAGAGCCCTTACTTGGCCCCGAAGGCAAACTGCCAACTCCGTGTCCTATCTTCTCTCCAGATGCAGAGCACATTTTCCTGTTTGCTGATGGCCAGATCAAGAAACATACACTTGTTCCATATTGTTACGATACTGCTTTGAAAATGGAATGGACGTCATTTTCGCCAGATGGAAAGCTTCATATGTTTGCAAACTCAAATGGCAGCGTGTTTCTATGTAATACAAGAGCACGGCAGACTGTTCGTCTTTGTGAGAACAAGGCTGGAGAACGAATTGTCTGTGCATCATTTTCTCCTGATACGTCTTGTATCGCTGGCATCACCGATTCTGGCTACGTATATATATGGGACACACACTTCCCCTCCAGTATCCTTGGCCAGACTATACAGCCCATACTGGATGCAACATCCATATCTTTCGCCGAGAACGGGGAAACCATCATAGTGACATCGGAAACGGCGCGGTTGTCCTTAGTACGAGATGGAAATCTTATAAACAGGCTCCCAGACGATTATCATATCCCGGGAGACAAGCATAGACGGATAGCAAGGGTTGATTACTTCGAGACCAGCACGCCTGGTCTTGTCTACAGCTCTGAAACTGCGTCAAATAGTCGACTAGAGAAAATCCGATTATTTCCAGGTCTTTCGGACAACTCTGACGTCTTTTGGGCCCTTGTTGATAACTATATTGTCCGAGGCGATACAAACGGCTCGTTCATCGTTGTACCAGTCGATTTGGAGAAGAAGCAAAGGAAACACGAGCCTGAGCATCACGAGGCCGACAAATTGTCCGTTGTTAATATGGAGCTCAGACAGTGGTTAGTGGTAGGAACGGAGTCGTAGGCGAGTGTACGCGCATGTATATATGGTTGACATACGAGTATTCCAACTAAATGTCACGAAACGCGGACTACAAATAACTTGAAGCGGCCACTAGGATCAAACGCGTAAGCAGGATAATATGCTGATTTGTTGTAGCCTCAACAATCTAGTGAGTCACTCACAAGATGGTAAGTATAGTACTTCAGAATCAATAATTTTGACTGTCAGGCGGTCAAATCATACTGGTCTGGAAGGAAAAGATCGAAAAGTATTTGGTGAATGATGCAGAGACGACATCTACGTTCAAGCAGTTTAATAGAGGTATCAGAGTGTCAAGTAGTCAGGTTCCGCTGAGGTGGCCACACGACGCAGCCAGTGTGAAGTACGCGTAACCTCGAAGTACAGCGGACAGTAGTAATCCTTAACAAGATCGCTCTTTGATGAGTTGGAACCAGAAATCATGTAAGTAGATCGACATCAGAAATACAATCAATTACATCAAAGAAAACCACGAAAAACCACAACACTCACAATGCACGCAGACCTACATGTACATAAATCATCCCACTTCAAGCCGGAGACGAATTCAAAGCACCACCCTCCACCTGCAACCTCCTCAAACACTCAATCCCACATGCCCCCCTCGTCCAATCTCCAACCAGCCTATACCGAAACGGTTTCCCGCATCCCGGTGCAGCGCACGTTGTCGGTCGGGGTTGAGGTCGGGGTGTGGGTGGTAGGGTCATCTCCTCGCACTGCGGGAGCGCACACGTTGGGACGGAGAATGTAATTTCGCCCATCGATCTTGATACCCATCTATACATCGTTGGGATATGTAGCTCCGGCGGTGGAGCCGGGTCTGGTTGTACGCCCTCCTCTAGTGCGTCATCATCTTGTTCATCGTCCTCACCTTCGCCTTCGCCTTCGTCGTCGTACTCTTCCGCATCTGCGCCTCCGCTCAAGCCAGATTTTCGAGGGGGCCTTTTTGATTTGGAGAGGGAGGTGGAAGAGTAGATGGGTGGTGTGGATGGGGAAGGAACGATGTCGTCTAAAGATTGGGCTGTATGTCGTTTTTTTCGAGGGCGGGATTGTTTGCGGAGGAGACGATTGATCGTTTCGAGCTGTTATGTTGTGAATAGGTCAGTTTAGGCATAATGCATGGTCCAGATTGCTTTGTAGGTAGGAATGAGTGAAAAAAAGCAACACACGCACCTTTTCATCTTCAAGTTTCTTCTCCGTGAGATTTCTTCTCTTTCTCGCCGTTTCCTCCCTCCTCAGCGCGAGCTCCGTCTCATTAAGCTGCTTTTTCTCTTTTCCGTCCCCCTTCTCCCCTTTCCCTTTCCCACTCAATCCAAGCGAAACATGCCTCGGATCCATCACATTCGCCAGTACAGCCTGCCTTGACGTCAACGGCCGCTTTCGTTTCCCACTCCCCATAGCCCTAGGCTGCTCGGAATCCACCGACATCGAGTCAACCTCGGATTCGAGTATGGGCGTCTCGTATCGGGGGAGCTTTAACCGGATTTTTAGACCGCCGACGCTGACGCCTGACTTTGGATTTGGGAGGTCATGAGAGGATGGGATATCGGTGGAGGAGGGGATTTCGTCTTCAGAGGAGGAGTCGATAACGTCCACATCCACATCCAGATCCTCATCACCCTCCTCGTCCCCATCACCCTCGATATCCACGTCCACGTTGGAGTTCTCCCTATCCGCATCCGCGTCACCATCCTCATCCTCATCCTCCTCGGATTCTTCATTGACCCTTCGTACCCGTCCCCATCTCCTAAGTCGCCCACCCTCGACATCTGAATGATCATCGACCTGGACTACCTGCATATTTGAGCGGAGCGCGCGGCGGGTCATTACGGGCATCGTTCAATGTAAGGCAGCGAGAGTGTGTGAGTGAAAGGATGAGCATGTTTATATAAGTAAGTATAAGGAAAGAAGTCACAGGGGCCAGATCCCAAATAGACTTGAAGGCGTGCGTGGGGTTGAAATCATGAATTCATTTCCCAGGGTGACGTGAAGGGAAGACGTACCATTGGATCGTGGATGAGATTGATGATACGGATCAGTGTTCATTCAAGTTTGTGCACTTTCGGGGTTAACGCGAACGTTCGGTCAGGTCACCCCCCCAGTGTCCTTCAGTGCTCGATCGTGATGATACCCTGAGCCTGAACCTGAACCTCAAGTCCTCAAGGGTTATCGTCCTAGACCTCGACGAGGTTCTTGAGCACTTACGTAGCACAGGATATTCATCGCCACGGTGGGAGCGTCTAATCGGGATGGGGGCGAGCGCGGGAATGCATTCAACAAGGCAAACAAAAAGCGAAATTCGCGCAACGGAATCTTATGGAAGGTATGTCAATGTCGAATGCAATGCAAATGCTCAGGCTAATGTGCGTTTTGCAACATGAAAAGGGATTCTAACTACGGGAATACCATAACATACGTCTGGTGTCTGGCAACTGATACAGACTGATGTAGACTAATAAAAACTAACTTGAGTCCTATGGCGTGCCTTCACCCTAAAAAACATCAAATATCCATAGAATGAGGGAATCGAGAGCTTTTACACACTTTTGATCGGTCAAACCAGGTTGATGTCGATGATCCACCGTGATCATGGCTGGATGTTACACGGCTGTTTTCCACTTTGACATATTTTTGGGAGGACTGCTGTGCAGAAAAGTCAACTCGATGTCTCAATAGGAAGAAAACGACTCACAGAAAAGGCGGTCTTGACTCCCCTGGAGAACAAGTGTATTGTCTGAATTTCCCGTGTTCTCGTTCACAATGTTTACATCTTGCGGGCCTTTCACAAAGTCGCAAGAGTTCAAATTTGCTAATAAAGTGCTGAAGTAAATTGAGCTGAATGGATAATCGAACATGACGAAGTGAAGGGTATTTCAAATGGATAGATGGCAATCTAAAGAGCTGATAGTCAAACAAGGAACATTCGGCGCAGACAAAAACCAACCAATAATAGGATGATGACCGATACCACAGCCGCCAATGTCCCACTGCTAACTATGACAATTGTCAAACGCGAAACTATACCCCTAGATCTACACAAAGAATGGTCAAATTTACAAAGAACTGGTGGAAGAAGAGTGACTGGAATACTTCGAGAATTGACCCTTTCCTCGAAGGAGATACATCATAGCAATTGCTATACAAACGTCCACGACTACCGAAAGTCCGCGAATCGTAAGATTGATATCCTGGAAGAGGTCGGAAGTCAGTAATACAGGTATTGATCATCTGATGATAATCCGTACGATCTCGCGCTTATCAGCAATAGCAGCTAACGGTTTGCCATAGCTGGAACAATAGTGAGCGAGTGGGTAAGACTGGAAAGT
Organism: Termitomyces sp. K1Aa; assembly: GCA_018221735.1. Classification (NCBI taxonomy): domain Eukaryota; kingdom Fungi; phylum Basidiomycota; class Agaricomycetes; order Agaricales; family Lyophyllaceae; genus Termitomyces; species Termitomyces sp. K1Aa. The sequence continues at coordinate 1,837 of JABAJX010020082.1, read as the reverse complement.
GTCTGCGAATTACCTATATGCGATATACACTAAGGGTCCAAGAAACAGATGAGAGAGAAGAAGTGAGAGGGAAGTACGACCAACCTATCACCAACACTGGTCGATCATGCAGCTAGAATGAGAATAGATTTGAGCACCGACGAGAAAATAGGACTGACCTGCCTGTGCTATAGCCAGGAACGTCTGGATAACGAGGTGAATTGTTACCCTTGGATGAAATGAGCGTGTGTTCCTACTAGAAATGCTAGGAGACCCAAAATTAAGTTCTTGATTCCCCCACGAAGCAAGGTAACAGACACTGATAGGGGATCATAAATATCAAAAACTATTGAGAAGTAAATGCTCATTTGTACTCACACTTGTAGACACGGTGAATAAAGTAGAGCTGAACAACCAGAGCCACGATAAACTGTATTCGCGATGTCAATTTGAGTTTGAACCGCGCAAAGTCTCTTTGATGGTAACCATTTGGATCTTTGAATTACCTGAAGCCAAGAGTGATGTAACAGTTCCCTGGATATTGTCATCGATTGTCTTCTCTGTCTAGATATCGGGAGGTAGAAACCTACGGCTGGATCTCGCCAAGGCCTGCAGTTCTCCCGTATTGCAGAATCAACACTGGCCAGTCTATGTGAGGTCAGCAACACATCATAGCTCAGTTTGACTGGTACTCGCTCGACTTCAAGATCATGATCTCATTGGCCGTATCAAAAACCCTGAACAGTCAGGATGAACACTTCACAGGCGGCAAACCATAATAGTCATACCACAGTAAAGCCAGCTAACGTTGTAGTAAAGACCTGAGTTTGGAACGAACGGATAGTAGATGAACAAATGTAAGAGTCTTACCAGAGTCTTTAAGACCATCGAGTCAAGGTCCGAGCTACTTTCTCCTCAGAAAAATGTGGTCTCAACTCTCGACGCTTCCAGGTGACGCACTTCATGTAGAATATGAACCTAATATAGTTTAGACGAGACATTGCTGATATTGAACGACGCACAGTTGAAGACATGATATGCCCCATACGGCACTCGAGAAAAAGGATCCTATGAGATTATAGCCATAGAGATTTTGGATATCGAGGACTGGTGGTAATGGGCACGTCGTGACGTTAGTTGGACTGTTCATTGCCAATAATTTGTTTGATTGTCCACATCCAGTGAGTTCTTTATATATATATAGAAATTGCGAGTCTGATCGCCAGATTTGGAGGATGTGGCTCTTGCACCCAAAACTGTGATAAGATATGCGTGATCGTCAGGATCCAGGATCGGCTTGAACGGAAAGATACCATCTGTCACTGGTCAATCAATCCCCAAGGAGGGGACCGGGGTGACCCCCTTCGTTGTACGGTTGTATGTTTTACATGGGACATTCCATAATGATACATGATTTAATGGGCCGCTCCAGTGGACGGCATGCCCGAGATCCTGGTTCTACGAGCCAACTATGGAAACTATACATTTACTCAATGCTGATCACACAGTACATAAGTATATAGTACAAGAATCTAACTTCTATAATTGATACCGTGACTATCAAGGACCGGGCATATTAGCTTGGATGGATCTCCCACCAGTATTGACTCTTGACAAGAGGTGAGATCAGTAAGTGAGTCTGCAAGGATGGTAAATTGAAGAACTTGCAGAGGAGGTCAAGTGACGATCAAGCCAAAGTATCCCAAGCAATCAATCAAGCTAACCGGACTGAACACAGCAATTTTTGTAAAGGTGCTTGACAGCATGCAAGATATGCACGAATTGTTTGATAGGAACTTTCCTGAGGGTTGACTCCAAGGACTAACGGTTGGAAGTGAAGACGAGCCAAGGATTGATG
>JABAJX010020081.1:0-10336 GCA_018221735.1 Termitomyces sp. K1Aa | reverse complement strand
CAATGGTCAAATCGCTCTTTTCACTTTTGTTCAACAGTAGTGCAAGACAAATGAAGGTAGTGCTGAATGGGGCAGTACCACCGCATCCGCGTGCTGCTCTAACATGTCCAAGAACTCCTCTACACCCTTTCTATTGAATTTCGGAGCTGTCTAACTTTTGGGCACAGGCATTGGAGTCAATATACTTAGAGAACCAGATGGTGTTCTGTATCTGTAGAAGCCATCTTGTTGTTGAAGAATGAATATATGCACGTTGTTTCCTACAGGAGTTGAGCCAAACACCCATAGAGCGTGATAAGGTCAATAAGAACCCCCAAGAGACTATTCCCCCCTGCAGTAGTCACCAATTGTGGAGGAGATCCCAAGATTCTTGTGACCAGGTAGACCAAGGTTTATGTGAACAAAGCTAGACAGCAGGATAGAACACAGAGAAATCCTCAGCCCAGATTAGAGAGTGCCGAAGCTGTACAGAAGAGGAACGGGAAGCTGATAGCCAACAAGACTCTAGAACTGAGAGGCTGAATTCAAGACCTACAAAACTGAGGACTGATCTTTACTCTCAGAGAGAAAGTGGGAGGGGAAAAGACAAGTTGTATTTGTGCTCTTGTCATGACATAAAATGACAATCTTCTTTCTATTCCTTGTCCAGTCCAAATTCCCTTTCCTCAATCACCTGACTCATTGCATCTGGTTTTGCTTCTTGATTCCTGACATGTCTTCTCTGCTGCCATTCTCCTCCTCTTTGAGTTTCCACAAGTGCATCCAATCCTTCTACCACAAAGGTCAACAAAATCCTGGACTTTTGCACCTTCTACAGTAAAGTCTGGTACCTTGTTTGTTGGGTAGGTTACAGTCCAGAGGATAACACTTGGGAACCTCTCAACAACCTTGGAGGTGCCCAGAACATACTTTGCTTCCACCATTTCTTCCTTGACAAACCCTGGGATCTCTGATCCCATTAAACCTACAAGAACAGTTGTGGGTATAATCCTCATCTCTACAATTCACCAGGGATTCAACCCCCACAAATACGTACCTTCTGACTTTGCATTTTACCGTTACTTACTACTCTTACTGCCAAAGAATGATGCAACACCAATCCAAAAAAAAACCCACAAAAACATGCCCATCTATCCCCCCATTTTATTTCCCTTATCTCTCTGACTCCGGGGCTATCAGCTGTGTGTGATCATCCATCACTGCCATCACAGACCAATCTGCTTGCTGATTATCTCTAGATCAGATACTAGTTCCTCTGACTCATCTTATCCATCATCTTATTCCTATCTTATCCACCATCTTATCATCATCTTATCAACCCATCCAACTGACCCAAGAATACATACAGATATCATATGATATGTTGTATTTACATTTCATGCTTGCCATTACAGTATGAATAGCCTTAGATCGGGGCCCCCTCCTCATCCCCCTCCAAACCCTCAACTCCTCCAGCCCCTTGACCATTTGCACCCCCTCTACCCCAACCTCTGCCTCTGCTGCTTTTTGCATCCACTCTGTGACTTCCAATGCAATGTCAACCTCCCCCAGAAGAGACCTGGCCAGGTTCAACACGACCAACTCCAGGGGTGCAACATGCGCAAACAACCTCCAGCAATGCATCACTTTGAAACAAGCTAATGAATCCCAGCCTGCATTCAACTCCACAAGTATTTCAACAGGTGAGTTGGCCTCATGCAATATGCTCCTGCATATACTTGCATGATGTTGTCACCTCTTCCAGGAGTTGACAATGTATCACCCACTCTATGGGGAAATTAGTAGGATCAAAAAGGGGAGGTAACCCAGCAGCTTACCCAGGTATAGCAGGCGGTTGCAGAGGTACAACTGCAAAGTCAATCATGGTGATGCAGGGTAGTCTCTAGCAAATTCTGCTCCCTTGCTATGTTCCCTTGCAAAATCTCCTCCCTGCAATCCCTGACCTGTTCTTCCAGCACCTCCTTCCCACAAGCTACCGTGGGATAGCCCACCACCATTCCATCCACTGGCACCTAGTGTTTGGCCTGGGTAACCCTGGGGTACAGGTCAATTCAGGTATTTTGTGGATTTTTTCGGGTAAGCTGGGTATGGGGTCGGGTACCAGGTACAACCATGTTATACTAAGTTTGACGGTCGAAATGAGCCCACAAATGTCCAGATTGGTTCAGAAATGACTGAAATACAGTCAAATTACAGTTAGTGTTTTAAAGTCCGGTCTGGTCCGGTTTTTGCCCAAATTTTGGGCAACTGCAACCGCAACCGGTCCAGACCGCCCCCAAATCCTGTATGGACCGGACCGGGACCATGGTTGCTCAGAAAACCGGTTGCTTTGACCGGTTGCGCAACCAGTTGCAACTGGTTCAAACCGGTTTTGGACTAGTTACAAACGGTTCAAAGCAACCTTCTCTGGTCTGCTAAAAGCATATAGCCCCGCTGAGACGGTACAAAATGAGCCTTGGAACGTTAAAATTGGTGAGGAAATGACTGAGATATAGTCAAAATATGCAAACAAGTGTAAAAAAGCGTATTTTGGTTATATCTCGGTCATTCCTTCAACAAGTCAAACGATCCAGGGTTGATTTTGAAGCCCTTGGTGAGCTCTATATGGGCCTAATAGCTGATAATATTGGCACCCAGTTGCAACTGGTCCATCATAAAAAATTTTTGAGGGCAACCACAACTGCAACGACTTCCCAGAGGGATGGACTGCAACCAAAAACTGGACCAAAAAACAGTCCTGTCCAGTCCGGTTGCCGGTCTCTTTTTGCTCCTAGCAACCAGACTTTAAATCACTAATTACAGTGTGTGATGTACAAAACCCAGTCATGAATGTATTTTGACTGCATGATCTGGGGCTCGTTTTGAAGCTCAAGATTGGCGCAACATGTGACTTCACAGTGACCCAGTACCCGGGCTGTGGGGTACAGGTAAATCCCGGGTACAGAAATTACTACCTGACCTGGACTCAACCCAACCTGGGTCATTTACCCAGACAGATTGCACAACCCATGCCAATTGCACCCCCCCCCCACTCCTCATCTCTGACTAACAGCACACGCAACCAGGAGCCCTCTGCCATACCCTGGGTCTTGCCTGATGCAACCAACCCCCTTTTGTTTCTGTTCATGGTCTTCCACATCCGTGTGCAACCTCACTGTCTTGTTCTCTTGCTGTTGCCACTGCTGGTTCAGCTCCATGTTCTCCTCTGCTCAACAATGAACCTCTGTGTACAAAGTGTGGTTTTGCCCCAGGAGCTCACTGTTCTGGGTCCAGAATTGGCCCAGCTGGGTGCAAAGCAGTTTGTTCTGTGTCTTGAGATCTCTGCCAGTTGCAATGTTGGGGGGAAGGGCAGGACACATGGACAAGGGCAAGAAGACTTGAGAGAATGTCAGGGGAGAAGATCCCCTAACATGTTTGGTTATTCCAGGGAGACAGGGAGAAACAATGGAGTTTCCACCCTAGCCCTCCCTCTGGCCAGCAAACACGTGATCAGGCATTCCCCCTTGCCTCCAATATCCTCTGCCAATTTGTCCACCTCCTTGGGCATGACCTCCGGCAAACTTTCAGCCACACAATAACAATGGGGTATGACGACCTCCATCTGAAGACACTTTGTTGTGGCAAGAGGGGGCTCCACTTGCCCCTCAGTTACTCCAAAGCACAACACCTGCCACAATACGCAAAGGGAGCAACTAGCATGGTGCTCCTGGCAGGGTCACAGACTTTGACCGCTTGGCACAACCCAGTATGCAAGGGGGCAAATGTGCAATTGCACCCATGCTCCCGACAGGCATTGCATGGAGCATGTTGCACCTACCAGGCCCTTGTTGCAGCACAACAATCAAGAACAGAGGCAGGAGCAGGAGGGGGCATCCCCAGAAAAACAGGAGTAGTGGGATGAGCAGCAAGTAGTGCAGGGTTGGGAACAAAGATGAGGAGGAGGGTACAAGTAGAAGTCACAGCAGCACTGGGGGGCACCAATCTAGAGTGAGATGCAGATGCAGAAGCTCCTTTGAAAATGGGAACAGAGGCCAGAGTAGGTGTGGAGGCAGAACTAGTAGGTGCAGAGGCAGCAGGTGGCGGTGGAGCAACCATGGTCGTTGGGAATTAAGGTCAGAACAATTATTTTTCCAAGTCCAAGCTGACCAAGCCAAGATTCCCACACCCACCTATAAATGTGATTACAAGTGTATTTAAGCCCACACACTCAATGTGACTCAAAGTAGTCTTCATATTCTTGAAAACTAAACATTAGTTTTGCACCTCCTGGGTCTTGGTCTAGGATGCCTACGGTTAATACAAGGGCTTTACACTCCCCCTGGTTTTTTTTAGACTCCACCTGGAGTCTACCTGGTTGATCAATTTTAATGAATGTTCCATGTAGAGTGCATATAGACTGCATGGAGTCCATGTAGACTCCACATAGACTCCTTCTATTCTTTATGTCCTATATTGTAGAAATTATATGGAGTCTATGTGGACTTACATAGAGCTTATGTGGAGTTCATATGGAGTGCATGTGGAGTCTAGTGGAAACCAGGGGGAGTGTAAAGTACTTGTTAATACACCAAAGGCAAAACCTTCTACTCCATTAAGAAAAGAGAGAAATTGTGCAACTAGTAAATGAGCAGAGCACTTTCTACCTGACTCTGACATTGCACTCAGAAAACAAAAACTTTGTACTGAGTAATGCACATCAATCACTATTAAAACACAACCTGCCACTGTTATAAAATCAATTACATTGACTAATAACATGGAACAACCTACCCGGTACAAAATGCCACTGCCTGACAGCAGAGATGCACCTAAGTTCAAACACAGTGAGCCTTCAGAGGTTTGCCATTTTCTACAAAGGATGGAATTTCTGTTGGCGCCTGCTGGTATTATAGATAGTACAGAGAAGAAAAAGCGGATTCTTGAGTACATGGATGCACAGACAAAGCAAGAGTGGCTTGACTTTGATGCATATGAGGAAGGTTCCTGGGATGGCTTTACAAAAGCTATCAAGAAATCTTACCCAGAAGCAGTTGACAATACAGAAAGCATAGCCAACCTGGATTGGATCTGTCAAAAACATGCCCATCTAAGCAGAAGTGATACAAATGAGATACACTTGCTTATAAGGAAATCCAGGGCTGAAGCTAAGAAATTAGCCCAGGTCATAGGAAATGGGTCACTAGTCAATAAGCCTCATGGGGTGTTTCACACCAATGTTTGCAGATGTGATTGAGGAGAGACTCATCACTAAGTATGGTAAGGATCCCCCTTGTAATCGGCACCAAGACAACAAATATGAGTTGACAGAGGTGGTGACTGTGATTACAACCTTGATAGATGATACCTTTACAAGAGCTAAAGATGGTAGTCAAACCTCAAAGCAGGAAACTAGTACCAACATTAGGTTTAAGGAAGAAGAGTCAGATGAATGCATGGCTCACCTCCAAGACTCTGTCATGGCTATGGGGAAACAAATGGGAAGTCTCCAGAGCATGACACAAGCAATGCAGTCTAACCAGACAGAGATAACACAAACACTCGGAATGGTGTACATGTTGATGGGTCAGCACCTACCTTGCACTCTGCACAAGGTGGAAATGTTCATTGCTATTACTGTTGGGCACCAGGACATTGCATTGCTGAATGTGAACATGTTAAATCCCATGTGCTCAAAGGATGGGTGATCTTAATTGAGGGCCAGACTTGAATGTCTAATAAGTCACTGCCCCCAAGGGAACCAGCCAATGTTTCACCACATGAACATGTGGCCCTGCTATATGACAAGCAGATGAGTTTGTACTTTGGGTGGTCTGTGGATGAGAGACCAGAAATCCAAACTTACTCTACTTATGTCAATGCAGCCAGAGATACATGTGATGACATGTTGGAATGGATTCAACACAAAGAGGTAGACCGCTTGGCAGAAATGGAAAAGAATTTGTCCAGAATGAGTGAGATGTTCTCAGTTATGGTAAATACCCAGAGTGTGGGGGGTCCAATGGAAGGACAACAACACAACTCCAAGGATTTTTAGAGGATTCAGGGAAGGTGCCAAGCAAAGAGGTTAAACCAGTTGTGGCCTAGACCAGTCTTCTCTGGTTGCACTCCAGTTGCAGACTGGTTGCAACCATATAGGGCTAGCTCATACCTTCAAAACAAGCCCTAGTTTGTGTAAATTGGTGGAGAAACAACAGAGATATTATAAAAATACTCTAACAAGTATACAACAAACATAAAAAATTGTATTTTGACCATATCTTGGTCATTTCTTCACCAAATTAGTAGGGTACACCACGGGTACTCCCATGGGTGTCAAAAACCTTACCTGTACCCACACCCGTGCGGGTAACATACCCGCCAACACGGGTATTTTCCCATGCGGGTTGTACGGGTTTTTTGCAGGTTGTATGGTTTTTTTGTGGATTGCAGGTACTTACATGGGTTACAGGTACTTACACAGGTTACAGGCACTTACAAAGGTTTAAGCAGATGGTCAATTACATTTGAACTCTTAGCAACTCGGGGCAGCAAAACAATCTGAACATCCTCCTTGCTATCCAATCCCTTACTTGCACTTGAACTTGTGTCCTTGAAGTTTGCATACATCCTTCCAAACTCCTCCTCAACCAACTCCCAAGCCCAGTCAGCATTCTTATAGAAGAGTAGCATCCTTGAGAGGCTAGGAAAGATACAGAGTCAGTGTGAGATCAAAAGCAAAGTGAATAAGCAAGCATGTGCTCGGTGCTCAGGCCTTAGGCCTCAGGTTTGTTATGATGAACTGATAGAACATTTCCGAGGCTGACACTTCAGTGTGGGAAACCATACACCTTCAGAGTCTTTGCCAACTCATGTACTATATCCTATTCCATGCTTGTGAGCTCGAACTTTCGGAGTTTATTGACTGAACTTTTGGTGAGCTCATCAATTGCTTGTCAATAGTCCCATGCAAACTGTTTTCATGCTTGTCGTGGTGCTGGATCAAACCACCTGTGTTCGGGTCACCTGATAGTGACCCACACCTGCATCTGGACGGGTTACCCGGACCTGTGGTGTACCCTACAAATTAGACAAACCCAGGTTCATTCTGTAGCTAAACAAAAGTTCTATAATATACCTCAAGAGGCTGCAACTACAGATGCAACCGGTTTGTAACTGGTCCATCATAAAGAAATGCAACTCGCAACTGCAACCGTTTGCCCAAGGGTGCAAACACAACTAATGGTCCAGTTGCAATTGGTCAGGTCCAGTCCAGTTGCGCCGACTGGACTTTAAAACACTAGTGCAAAAGCTCATTGCTATTACTGTTGAACACCAGGACATTGCATGCTGACCTGCCAATGAGATTCCTATATAGGCAAGGAATAGAAGAGAAGGAACTGGGCAGAATGATCTCAGGAACATTGAGTGTCAAGTATTGATGCGACCAGGAGAAGCTAGTGGGGCGCCAGTGGAGGCAACAGGTTGCAATGAGCAACAAACGGGATATCCCGATGGGATAAGCTCAAATTGAGTCGGAACTGAATGCTGTGACTACAACCAAGTTTATATCAAGGTTGCGCTGTAATTACAGCAAATTATTATAATAAATGGACTGTATGGCCTGACTCACTTGATAGATGCTGACACTCTAACTTGAATAGCATTGGGGTCAGTTCGCAAGTCCAATAATAACCTTCCAACATGACTCATGACAAGCACCAAAGCATCGGTTTCCGCATCTTCAAATAGGCCAAATACTAGAGGGATGCCTTCTTCAACACTGCGAGAGGTTAAATGCTCATATATCAAGAACTCGTGGCACAAGGCGGCGATCTCCTCTGGCTGAAAGGCCAATTTGACAACAACACCAGTTTGCAGAATCTGTCTGCCAATTTGAACTTCCAGTTGAGCATCATGCACAACACCAGTAGCAACAGAGGCTATTTTGTATGTCAAAACAAGCTTCAAATACTTGTGAGGGCTGTAGGATCTTTTATGCTTAGTCCCCACTCATACAAAAGAACTAGGAACAGGAGAGTCATAGACATTGTAATGCATCTCTAGCAAGGCAAGGAATCAATCGTCTGCATGGTTCTTGATAACCTGCAATAGACAAAAAGATTGAGATCAGGTGCATTTGAAAGATGCAGAATGACATTATCACCTTGCACTCTTGAGCCTCCTTTAATCCCATTGTTGCTACAAACCTGGTAATGTACCGTTCTCCGGAATTCTGTCCGTGATTATTACAAATCCCCGTGAGGAAGACTTCTTGGTATGCCTCTGCTGCATCAGACGTTCTAAAGCATTGTGGATAATGGAAATATACAAACCAGTCTGGAGATGTTCGCATGAGTGGCGGATGTAAGCTAATAGGATTAAAGCTAGGCCTGGGCTCGAGCCGTTGAACATGACACAACATTTATGGTCTTCCGTTGCGGTTGTGAATATGAAAGAATCACCTTCCGCCACCGTTCAAGCCAAACACTTTATATCTCAGATCTTGTTGATATTTCTTTTTGATACTCATCACCTATTATGTCCTTACTTGTAATAAGAAGAGATTGGCCATGGATCTGGCTTGTGCCTGCTGTGGAATAACGGCATTTGGCCATGGATCAATATCATAGGAGTATGAGAAGTCGCAATGTTTGATTCCAACTGGTCGACCATGAGCTGCTGAACACGCTGTTGGCTCCATAGATTGGGTCATCTTTTAGTAATACCATCCAAAGCAGTCAAATCACCCATGACATCATGACAAGAATTGGGAATTACAGAGGAAGGCATTGATGAAACGAGGAACCCCCAAGCGGTTGTCGTCGCATCAAGATGATAAAAAGGCAATGTCCTTGGAGAAGAGCTATATCCTGTGATAGGACACCTATCTTGGTCAGAATGGCCAACAAAAGGTAATTTATGTAGATCCTTCAGAACTGCTTCCATCTTTAAAGACAAGCAGAAGAATTCCCAAAATGCCAGAGCAGGAAACCTCTGCTTCATTCGGCATAGAATTGCTTGGCTCTCTTCATCCATCAGGTCCAATATCCCACTTTCCAATTCTGTTATACTCTTTATTCAGAGACCACAATCCTCAATGAAAGATGTATTTTGCTTGATGATGGACCACTGTGACCGAATTTAATTGTTCCCAGTTGAGAGAGACAAACCACACTGATGATCCAGAATGTAGGGCCTGTTTCGCTTCCTTAGCCTGATATGCCATTGCTGTAGAATAGGCATCATGTAGCTCGGGATCAACCACCTGGGAAATGTTGGGTCCTTCATCCCGGGACAGTGTTGTGTTGCATTCTCCTAAAGAGTCTCGTGTTCTAGCTTCAGCTTGGCAAAAGGTATGCAGTCGTTTGTGGGAGGTGTTCTACCCTCTTGAGTCAATGGTGTTCAGCCAGATGTCTATTGTAAAACATCAAAGGCAGTGTCAATGGCAGAGGAAAATGTTTTCTGCTGTAATGTTTAGCCCTTGGTCAAGGAGAGTGGAAGCTATTCACCCACCAAATTGCTTTGCAAATGTGCAGAAAATGCCAATGTTGAACTTTGAATTTCTTCGCAGAGTTGCTCTCCCTTTTGTTGTAAGTCCCCCCCTCTCCTTTTTATGACTTCCTAGTCATCCAGACCCTTTATGGCAGCGCAAACAATGCCCACCAGACAAGATAGGTATGTCAAAAATGTGTTGCTGACATACCAGCCACCTGTCATTTCCGTGATGTGTTTTCACCTTCCACAACATGCCACTACCCTTCTACAATGCTCCACCACCCTTCAAGCTTCGAATTTGGATACCTGTCTCCCTTGGTTGCCTATGCATGATGTGTTGGATCGAGCATTTTCATTGTGAAATCTGTGTAAATCTTATGTAGTTGTGTATGTTTCATTGAATGAGAATGATTTTTTCTTTGAATTTGTCACAAATTTCTATGTCCATGGAAATCTAAATGAATCCATGGAATTTAATAAATCAAATGTGTAGATTTGGAATCATGATATCTGGATTTGAATCCAGCCCTAATCTGGTAATTCCAATGGGAATCAAGCGGAATCAGGCAGAATATATGGCTGGAATCCATTTCCTAGATTAAAATAGATTTAAACCCAGATAAGAAATGTGTGACAAATTCAAAGTAAATACAATTTTCATCAGACCTCTACTAAAGAACTACACTCTTGAGATGCGAGAACACTCTACACACTTAGGCCCTGTTCTGCAACCAGAGTTAGTAGGATTAATTAAGGAAAAATCAGATTAAGACAAGATTCTGATTACCCTTGCTTAATTTGCGTTCTGCAAAAATCAGATTAAATCAATGTGTAATGTGAAGGTGACACTGTTGTTACTTTC
>JABAJX010020079.1:0-10380 GCA_018221735.1 Termitomyces sp. K1Aa | reverse complement strand
TGTCTGAAGATCTATTAATAAGTGTTATCAACCTCAGAACCAGCTGCTGTGCTTTCTATAGAGTTTTCCTGGACTGGTACCACTACAATTTCAAATCATACAGGCCTGAGGCTTTTAAATTTTAACCTGTCCATTCAAGTTCACACTTTGCATCTACTTCTCAGATCCATCCAGATTTATTTTCTGTTTCATACATGTTGCTGTATGATCTTGAGTGTGTACATATCTGTGGAACACCTGTACATATTTTAATCTTATTTACATCCCTATTAGGTCTTGTACAAGCAGGATCTCGGGCATGCCGTCCAGATGGAGCGGCCCATCAAATCATGTTAGAGCATACCTCAGGCCTTAGACTTCGACGCTTGGTTTATGATCTAACACCCCCTCCCGAATTCCCGTACACGCGTGCAACTTCTTGCTATTTGGCAGTCATACAGTTATATGCTCGAGCTGGCCAGCTCCCCACGGCTCACCGTCTTCATTCAAGGGGCAAGTTAGAGTCGAGTCTATGCCGCTTCGGATGTCGACTTGCGATCAAGGACGATTTTCATATCTTCGTGGAATGTCCTCGTTTTGCCGAACTGAGGTGGGAAGCAGCTCGTGAAGTGGAACGCTTGACATCCAACAGGTGCTCTGAATTAATGGAGAAGAAGGTCTTAGACAAAGACGCCAGGGCGAGGATCATGCGTACAGCTAAGTCACTGTTCCTAAATGACAGCATGGTGTGGCCGTTGCATAACACAGCCTATTATTTAGGTCGAGTTCCGATTGCGCTGAACTTATTTGGTTCAGAAACACCGACTAACCCTAACCCTAAGGCTCACTACTTAGCATCCATGTGGCACATATCCTCAATTCGCCTTGCTGGCCGCATATGGGGTCAAGTACAACGCATGGTGGCTAGGGAAGCAGGCCTATAATCTCTCATCACTCTGGTTATTTTCGAATTCTTTAGTCTAGTATCATTGTGCATCGAAGTGTATTTTGCACGTAGAGGTGGCAAGCTTTCCCCAATGGGGTTTTGATGCTACCCCGCTGCCCTTTAGTTATCTTTAGTCGTCTTTTATTCATTTATTAGGTCTACCGAGGCATGTCCTTACAGATATGTCCTTAGCTATTAGTTAGCGGAGGTAGATAACAAAATTGTAACATTGTAACAAGGCCATTGTGTTATTCTCCCTGCCTCCCATTCTGGAAGTGAACAACACATGCAGCAGTTGTTTCAGGACTCTATGGCTATTTGCAGGCCTTTCCGAAAACCTGTCCTGTTTATAACAATAAACGCTAATCCAAAGTGGCCAGAGATTCAGGAAGCCCTCTTGAAGGAACCAGCAATCAATGGGAAAAAAAAAACAGCCTCTGATTGACCTGACATTGTTTCCAGAGTATGTGATCTCAAGTACAAGGCTCTCTTGAAAGAGATCAAGGAGGGTCTCTTTGGCATCTATGAGGCTCATGTTGATACCAATGAATTTCAAAAGCAATCACTTTGACACTGTTATTTCTTGGTCTTCCACCATGACAAAATCAGAGATGCTCCTCATGTGGATACTATCGTCTCTGCTCAAGTTCCTGATCCACTCACTAACTGTACCAGATATTGATTTTGTTTGAATCTTTAATCCAGTCACTTACCTTTGTTATCAGGTGGTTACTGCCAATATGGTCTATGACCCATGTGGAGCTGCTCATCCCAATGCCAAGTGCATGGTAGATGGCAAATGTTCCAAGAGATACCTCAAGGAATTTCAAGACACCACTCTATATGGTGATGATGGCTATCCTCAATATGCTCAACCCTGACAATGGCTGCTTCTTTGAAAAGCATGGTTGCCGTTATGACAATTGTGATGTTGTCCCATACAATCCCTATCTCTCAGCCAAATACAATTGCCACATCAATGTGGAAGTCTGTGCTTCAGTGGATGCTGTCAAGTACATTTGCAAGTACATTCTACAAAGGCCATGATAGGACAACTTTGGAAATCTCCAGAGATCAGAGAGATGAAATCAAGGAACACCTGGATGCTAGATACATCTCTGCATTGTTTCTATCCTGATGTTCCACTTCAAGCTCGTCTATGTAAAGAGTGCCTTCCATGGTCCTGATGGTTTGTTTCCTATTTCACCAATGCTGAGTACAAGAAGTTTATTTGTTACGCTACTGACTTCTTTATTGCCAACAATTGTCTTTGATGCAGGGATAAGGCTTAAGCTGGTCATCAATCCCAACAATTGCCCACAAATCTTATGAGCCATGCACAACAAACTAGGACACCAAGGTGTTTTTGCTACCCATGCCGCTTTACTCGAGCATTTCTGGTGGCCCTATGTTTGCACCAACATTATATGGTTTGTTTGGACATGTCACATTTGCCAAATCCAACAGACAACAAAAGTACTCATACCGCCAATGGTCACCACACCAGCCCCACTTTTCAGCAAAATATATATTGACACTATGTTCATGCCAAAATCATGCCACTTCAAATTTATTATACAAGGAAGGTGTTTACTTATTCATTGGACATCATTTGTTGATGGGGTAATCTGCAAGAAATTGTTACCAATAATGGCCTACCAATTGTTAAACCTATTGCCTATCTTACAAGGAAGTGTAATATTAAACTCATTGGAATTTCTGTGTATAACAAGTGCACTAATAGCATTGTAGAACAACCTCACTTTGACGTTTGGTGTTTTTCCCACCAATTTCTTATCCTTAGCCAGACAAACAAATACTTCTGCATATCAACCTTTGCAATGAAGTTGGGCCTTCACCACCAGAACCTTGATTGCCTTCTTGATGTGATTGTTGGCAACTCTTGAAATTCAGCCTGACTAGATTGCTGCCTCTGTCTCCCACAAACATCCCTTTGAGTTGGCTATGCACCAATAGCAGGGTTGATTTGCTGATGGATACCAGCATTGTTTCTCAAGGTTTTGAGAAAGCAGCAATTGCACTTTACTGCTCCTTTCTCATTTTTTTGTTTATGCCGCTCAGCAGGCAACAACAAAAAAATAGCTTTTGGAAACTTAAAACCCTTCTCTTTGCTGGTATCTAACTGTAATTCTGCTGAGAGCGCTTTTAGCAGACTTGCCAAAGTCTTATCGTCAAAAGGGTGGTGCTCATAATTAGTTAACTGGAAAAAACATTAACTGAGTGGTTGCGATAAAAAGTTGATCTACTAACTTTGACTTCATTCTTGTTGGCGGGACTACAAGCCCTCTCCTTTCCCTTGCAAGTTTTTGGTGATTTGAATCCTTCTTGAGCCAATTTTGGTTTTGCCATCAATTTTTTTGGAATTGTCATCTGGCAAAGAAGTACAGGCTTGAAAAGGGGGAGCATCAGCTTCAGACCATGTTTGCTGGCTTGTTAAAGAAGGGTTGGGTTTGCAAAAAAAAATGTTTTTGAACTCAAAGCTAGGGGAGCAGCAGTAGGTTTACATGTGGGCAATTTAGGGAAATAGTCCATATAAGGATCAGGAGTCATTTTGGCTGGGTTTTCCAACAACATATAAGAAGTTTTGGTAGCAGTGGCAGCAGTTTTAGTGGGAGAAACTGTTTTTAAATACAGTAAAGAAAAACAACCAACATATATACTGTCTTGCTGCCATTTCGGAGCATTAATCAATCTAAATTTAACTCTCAATAACTGGCTGAATGTTGAGTTCTTAACGTCGGTCAAGTTGTCATTGTAATTGTGCAATGGCACAGAGGACTCTGCTGGCCATGTATCAAATAGTACAAAATGTGCTCCACTACAATGTATGACACATGCACAGTCTGTGCTCTGTCCTGCTCTGTGATGTCCAGTTTGTATTTCATGTGTATCATCCTTCCATCCATTGCTGATGTGATTCCAGGTTTTTCTGTTGATCCACCTCTCAGCCTATCAACTGCTAATTAAAGGATTGACTCTTTGAATGGACTACAGTCTTATGGCATGTGTTATTCACCCTTGGTTTTAATTGTGTTGCATGAAGTCTTCAGTAATACTCACTCTGAAGTACAGTTTGTGGATAATATATAGATTACAGAGCCAAGTCTTTCCAGCAGCAAAGTCAAATTCATCTATTACCTTATAACATGTACCTTTTGATCTCAGATGGTTTTTTTTGCCATGGCAGTCTTGGATGTTTTTGATATGATTGTACATAGTACTTACTTACTTATACATGAATGAAATTCATCATTCTTTGCTGCTATGTGATGTCAAACAATATGATACAATTGTAGCACACATGGAAATCATCATTCTTTGCTGTTATATAATGGCAAACAATTTAATATAATGGGTGTACCACCCAATCAATGTTTGTAACACTTGTGCCACATTTCAGATAAACCTGTAGTGTAGTGTTGAGCCTTTCTACAGGTTTACCACATTTGGGCAGGTAGTGATCTCATCAACCAACAAGAATTGAATAAGATATGTATGGTTGAAACAATTATGTACATTGTTTTTGAGCAACATCTGTTTTCCATCTTCTAGAGCTCATTTTGAAGGAAATACTCTTGATTATTGTTTGACATATTCCCACACATTGATAACTGGTTGCAACCAATGAAAAGACCCATGAGACCAGTTGCATGTGGTCATGGTCTGGTGTAACGGACCAGGCCATTACAATCTATGTTATAATCATGCTTGTTACAGTTGCTCTTTAGTCTGTCCTTGACTACCATCTTTATGCTGTGTAGACACCTTTTCCACTATAGAATTAGGTTCATATGCACTTGGAACTGATGATTGAGGCTCACCTGTAACCACCATTACATCTGGTCTTTGCTCATTTGGGATATTTCTGGACTTGCAGTCTTTGAAATTTTGGTCAAAAGACTGGACCAGACCAGACTTTGAAACACTAATGGCATCACCTTGAAAAACTGGCCCCTGAAGACTTTCTGCTCCCCAAGTGACATGTTATTGTGGATCAAACTGGAGATTCTTTTCAACATGTGGAAGTCACAGTTCACAAGATGCCACAGGCAGAGTATGACAAATGGGTCAATTACTCATGTTCTGATACTGTGGAGACACCTTTGATTTCAATGATTCCCAAGTTCCCATCAGAACTGACCCCTTCCAATTGTTGCAGGTTCCTCAACTCCTACATCAGACATGACCTCTTCTACTCATTTAGCTACCCCTACAGCATCTACTCCATTGACCATCAACTTTGTAAATATGGGTGGTGTGTCTGGCTTGAATAGCAAAGGTCTTCTTGTTGCAAAGAAGCCAAGGAAGACACATAAAGATAAGGGTTGTCCCTCACAAGAAGTGTCAAAACTGTGGCAAATGATGGGAATCATTGAGATGGCAGACAATGCTTATTTCTATCTTGTAGGCTTAGCAATGTTAATAGTTCTATTGCAATAAGTCTATATACCTATTTCTATGTGTTGTGAGACAAACAACAGGCAGAGTGATTGATGAAGAGGTGTGCATGGGAAAAGTGCATGATGATCTAACAAGACAATGACAAGCAAAACAATGGCAAGCAATAACAAGGATTGATGGAAGGGCATGTAATGATGGAGGGAGGTGTTTCTGAAAGTTGATGAAGACAAACAACAGATGTTGATGGGAGTTGAGAAAAAAATGGAAGCAGGAGGGTGGGGGTACAATGAGGAGAACAATTGATGGGCTGACAGATGATGGGTGCAAGGAGTGGAGAGATGTTGCCAGATGACATGATGGATGATGGGCACAACATGATGCAATGGTGTTTATGGTAACACATCACCCCATTACTGTCTGTTGGTAGAACATTAGTAATAGTTTCTCAGAAGGGAAATCAACAGAGTTATTCTACATATATTGCTAGTGTGTGCTACATACAGCTTCCAGGCATGTTAGCCTGCCAATCCAGGGGTACTTTGACAGGTACATAAGCCTGTAATATTGTGATGTTGTGATGAACATAATGAAATGCAGGGCAGCAGCCTAGAAAGGAAATATCAGTATATTGAGATCATAGGCCTGTCATGTATCATGTAGATAAATATGTATACTCTAGATGTCTCATAAGAGGTGGTGTTCTGAGTTAGAGGTAAATCTGCAAACACCTCTGTTTGTTGCTAGAGGCACTATATCAATCCAGGTGTCTATGACAGGTGGTGGATAACTTTTGCAGAAAAAAGTTACAAAGATGCTTGAAAGCATATGCCATATCTTGACCATGGTGGTGGTTCAGGTACAAGTTTTTCCAAGTGTAACAAAGACAATACTATTGTTGCATTGAAGAATGAAGTAGGGAGAATCAAGATAATGAAGACCATAGATCATGTATGAGCATGTAATCCCAAGTGCAATGTCAATACACCTTTTCTTTGATGTCATTGGCTAGCTTCTCATAGTGATGTCAATGATAGGAACATTCCTATATCATTACAACTTGCCTTTTCTGCTATTGCATAGATTGTAGCCTGTAAATGAGTACCCAGGCTGGTTGGGAATATGCTAGCATCACAAATACGGAGGTTGGAGGTTCCATAAACCTTTAAGTCGCCATCAACTACACCTGTGTTACATTATTTCAAGTGCTCATTCAGTAAGTGCTATTGCTGACCGACCTCCTAGATTTTTTGGTGCCATGGCAGCAGTTCCTAAGTTTGGGTAAGTGTTCAACATTCAACTCAACTGGTTAAGAAAGTAGCCTCTCACCCATGGGATGCTGTGAACTCTAGTAGGGCAAAAAGTCCATGAAGAACACATGGCTGATAGATGAGAGACTAACCACTTACATCACCAGTTGACTTGATGTACCTTGAAAACAGATGAGATATTAGTGATAATACAAACTCCCACAAGAGTTTGACAAACTCTATGAGTGCTTCATCAGTAGTGGTGTTTGTTGCTGGGAGAGTTCTATTTTGGATAATATCTGACAGTGGATTCATGTCACCAATCTTGAGGACAAGCTTCAGGGCCTTGAGCATGAACTGAACATCTTGTGATTCTGCTTTAGCCATTCAGAGCAAGATTGTAGGAGGGAGGATCTACCATATTCAGTTGACAACCATTTTGGATCAATTTGAGGAGGTGAGAGAGGGTCACTGCTATTGATGTGCTGTGGTAGAGTATCAGAATACTTCCTAACTTATATATGAAATACTCACCACAGATCCACGGTCTAGATTATGCTAACAATTGTGTGAGTAGTGACTATCTATGGGTAATGGAAGAAAGACAAGATTACTAGTCCAGCAGCTGCAATGGTTATGAACCTTTCATCTTCAGGGGTCGGTCCAAGGCTATTACTGAACAAGAGAATTTCTGTCGATGGAACAGAACCAGATTCAATCCATTGGCGTTGAAGTTTATACTGCATCATTTGAAGTCCCGAGCTTTGTCTAGTACGTATGGAGGCATCATAGATGTCCAACAAACTCTGAATTTCGCTCTTGTTGGCATAGAATTGGACGGGAAGGAAGGCAAGAATGGAGTTTGCAGCTGCTAAGATCCCGGACTTTGTTTGATTGCTGATCAATAATTGTCAGAGAGTCATTTGCACCATTGAGTCTTAGGAATTACTCCCATACTTACTAAAACAAGGCTTGTTCTGATGCAAAAGTAGTATTTTTTGTTAATTCATCTACAAAAACGTTAGCTTCATGCCACTTTACATCCGATAAATGACATACCAAAGGTAAGGATCCCGGGCTTGATTTGGTATTGACCTTCCACAGTGTAGTGGTCCTTAAAATAGGAGAACTCAGTATATTCCAATGTAATCATAAGTGAATCACATACCTGAAGGTTTTCACCAACCGAGGGAAGGTCAATTTGAATGTCAATGCCTAATGCTTCAAGCAACGTTTTGTTGCCAATACCTAAGGTGAGGTACATTCCACATAGCTTTCGATGGGAATGGAGTTTCACACACCAGAATGTTCTAACAGACTTGGCGTGTGATGCGCTCCAGCGGAAATAATTACTTCTTTCTTAGCGCTGGCATTGAAAAGACATGACGAGGAAGAAAACTCCACACCAGTCGCCTCGGACATTCCGTTAGCACGTTTAGGCGCAAATAGAATCCTCGTTGCCTACGACGCCATCCGGTGTTTACATCTTTAATGATCATTGTCATTCCCAACACTCACCTGAGCATTGACTAATACATGATAATTCTTTCGTTTTGCCGCCAGACAATGGTATGCAGTGACAGAGTATGAACGGCTGCCTGTCGCGCGATCGATTGAGTTTCGACAGTTGTCTATCCCTGTTGTAATACCGCTGTCCTGTAAAAGATCAGACATTTTGCAAGCTTAGAAACAAGGATACTTACCGGATCAGCATTTGTTGTAATTCCCATTGCGCCTAAGGTATCAAAGTAGAACTGAACAGGATCAGGATAAAAATCATTCAACGAGGCCTGGGGTGATGTGCATTGCGAAAATCCATCAGGTGGGACCGAGAAAAAAGAAAAATGGGCACTGACATGCAGAGGGCCATGAAATCCAACATAACGTGGATCAAAACCGTCAGCAGAATTGTTACTATCACTGAATGGGTTAACCTGAGGTGTGAAGACGGTTGTAGATTTCTTGAGAAACGGCAATATCCCTCGCCAGTTCCATTCTGTCCTTGGAGCAAAAGATCCCCATGAATCATACTCTTTTCGAGGCCCCCTCGTCCATGCCAAAAAGTTCAAGGCGCTAGATCCACCTAGGATTTTGCCCCTACCGAGCAAAATTGACCGTTGATCAACGGCGGAAAGAACCTAACCAGACATACCTCGGCACCTGCAAAACCCGATTTCGGAGGTTTGCCTGGGGTGTAGTGACCAGATTCCAATCATAATCAGGATTACCGACGGATCGTCCAACGTATGCTAGCATAAAGGTCAGGTTAGAGGTAAAGAACTAAAGATGTGACTTACCTGGAACATCGACCAAGAGGTCATCGACATGGAGATTTCCTGCCTCAATCACACCAACGCGAAATTGTGGATTTTCAGACAATCTGTCGTCGGTCAGTATTTCTGCCAGGCCAAAAGCATTACCGTCACCTTGAAGCAAGTGCAAGTCCAGCGGTCCCTCCACCTCGTAACCGCGACCATGTGAGATTGTAATTTATTATAGGTGAGGGCGAAATTGCACATACCAATGATAAGGTAGTCAAAGTCGATCGAGGCAAACGCTTGTGGAGTTTGAGATAGAGCAGAACTGAGGTCTTCGTTGCATGTAGGGACTGCAAAGGCGATACAGAAGCCACATAGGATGATTGAAATCAAGATATGCATGTTGTGCCTATGCCTCCCCTTGTAAACTCGTCCAGGGATCATCCCTTTACTTAAGTATTTCGAGCCATAGATGCCATACTATGTATGCCGTGGGCCGGCATGCAAGCGGGCGCGTGATTTAATGTCCTGTCACTTCCTGTGAGTAACTTTCCAATTCACATCTGCCAATCAGAGTAAAATTGAAACAACACCCGTTGGTGTTCCCAAAGGGGACTCTATAAGGCAATATTTGCTCAACCATGAGCACCGAGGTCTTCGGTTTGATCATGTGTCAGACCTTGAGACAGCCCATTTACAGCACACGGCCGTAAGACACGGGTACGGACCGTACGGCAACCGTGAACCGTGCCGTGCAACAAAACTCCAAAGCTTTGACGGTACGGAACAATATTTTAACATGCTCACGAAAAAAAAAGTTGAAAAAAGATGACCAGCCGAGGACAAATGCATTCTTCCCAAGCACAGCGTTATCAACCTTGAATTGCACAAGTGGAATTATCGTACCTGAAATGACCTGAAATGGACGTCACGTACAACGTAGGATCAAAGCAAAAAATAGTGAGATTTCCAGCGACAAAAATGATGTAACTGGTATGATGGTTGGGTAAGAGAATGTTTCCAGCCGAGATAACGATGTTGGCGGTGTTGGTTGCCATACTTTATATTGGCAAATGGAAGTTCAATGGTCGCGTGACCGGTGACCAAGCGGGCGCACCAGTCCGAAGTGGATGCTACTTATTGACCCAACGAAAAAGTTCGAAAACGTGACCTTCGGGAAATGCCGACAGTGGGACTTGGGAATATTTTTGCAGTGTTCGCAACAGATTACTACGGGTTGTTCCTCAACTAATTCTGAACATCCATTTGAATTCTTGGTATCCATTCTATGGTGTGTATGAGGTTTTACAAGCAACAAACCTATGTAGACAGATGTCACCTGCTATATATATCACCATATTTGGATGTCGTGTTTGACAGGACCCGCTCCGAGTCGGCGCATCACGTCGCGTCGCGTCGTGTCAAGCGCGTCAACTTCTCATCCCTCAGACTTCTCTGTTGGGCTAGCTTTCTGGAGAACTGGCTATGCAGGCTCCTTGCCCCATCCCTAAGCACCTGTGCTTAAAAT
>JABAJX010020078.1:0-10426 GCA_018221735.1 Termitomyces sp. K1Aa | reverse complement strand
GGGCCCGGCTCTCAATATTATCAGGCCTGAGCTTTGCAAAGCCGAGCCATAGCCGGGGCTTTCAGGCCGAGCCGGGCTTTGCACAACACTAACCATGTCAATGACATGTGTGGTGGACCACCATCCGAGTCAACATGCAGGTTGCCCAACTCTGTGCAACCCATGTACAAAAATGAGTCACAAAATGTCATACTATTGCCGCCATGTCTGACCTGTGCAACAAATGTACAACAGAGATGCTAGCACAATCCATAACATCCAATCATGGTACTAAATCATGAGTTCGAGGTATACTTTTACAATCTGTCATACTATCCTACCATGTCAACCACATGTGTGGCTTGTGGACCACCATCTGAGTTAACATGCAGGTTTCCGAACTCTATGCAACCCATGTACAATAGCCAAGAAGGTTATAACAGAGACCGCGACTCAGACTGTTGACAATGCCCAAGTCCCTGTCACTTCTTCAGTCCACCATACCTGGACAGGTACACCCTCTCGTGCATCCAAAAAACTCCAATGAATCACCATCAACACCTCCCACTTGTCTTGCTACCCCTGCTGAGTGCCATATTTTAGTTACTAGATCTGATGAGTCATCACCAGCACTTACATCTTGTTGTTCTACACATGCCAAATCTTGCATGTCTGAAGATTCACCATTGAAACATCCGAGTCAATCTGCTTCACCAGCTAAGCCTCATCCATCTTCCTCCAGGCCAGATGAGACATCACCAGCACCTCCCATCACCAAGGTCTCCAATGAAGAACCAGATGCCACACTGCACATTGACAATATCTCTGATGAAGAGTCAAATACCACACTGCCCATTGTCAAGGTCAAGGAGTCTCAGATGAAGAACCTAAAGAGGATGAGTCACCTTCAAGAAAAGGGAAAGGCAAGGGGAAGAATGATAAGGGTAAGGACAAGGGGGAAAAGGGTAAGGGTAAGGGTAAGGGTAAGGATAAAGGTAAGGGAAAGGGGAACAGGAACAGGAAGGGGAAGTCAAAGCAGAAGGGTAAGGGCAAGGGTGACTCAGACTTTTCAACCCCCCTTGAATTGGACAACAAAGTTGAATCCAATGAAAATAATGCTGGATCAGTTGAAGGCAAATTCAAAACTACTACAATGACACCAACCCCTTATGTGCAAAAACTCATTTTCATTAATTTAACATTGGAAAAATCAGTATGTGATATATATAATGAATATGATCATACATTGAATATTGAATTTTATTACAGGACATTGATGATCTGTCAGAAGAGGATAAGCTGGACTTATCTAAGCCATAGATTTTCCACCAAAGCAAGCCTATCCAATATGTCTATACTGGAACAGACGAACCTTATAATTACCTTCCCAAATTTCATATATGTTTATATTGTAATCAACATTTCTGATCCTTACAACCAGTGGTTTTGTTGAATGCATGATGCAGTGCAACTCTCTTCACATTCTGTTATGGTGGTGATGATATCTGAACAGGGAATAGTGGATATGAACATTTTGTATTCACAATTTTTGGCACATCGGACATGGGTGTTGATCCTTCATAAAAAATCTGCCTGGCAGTCCCATTTACAAAACAAAGATACAACCCTCAGTTCATCATATACCTGCAGAGGGACTGTGTTAATGTGTAGCTGTCATATGTATCAATGTAAATTCAATATAACCTGTGTGTATAAGCAAATACAAACAACCAGCTTGAACAATGATTTAGATAATTGATCTGTAACAGACATGAGGTGCACATGTGTTTCTCTAGTTATATGCCAAGTCACCATCATTTAAGATGTCCTTCCATCCTGCCAGCATCTACCTTTTGTTTCTGGCTAGAGTTGAAAGACAATTCAGCATGTCAACCCCCGCAACCTTCTGATTGTAATTTTGTTACTCTGTGGACAAAGTTCCTGTCCACACTTATACAGACTGGTTTGTGGCACAGTGCCCATCCTTGACTGTCACCTTGCCATGTGTTATTGTCTGGATACACACCTTTAAATTAGAAGCCAGACCAGAACATGAATACATTGTGATTAGTGATTGGCATGGGTTGTGCAACCTGGCCGGGTAAATGACTCGGGTCGGGTCGGGTCCGGGTCAGGTAGTGATTTCTGTACCCAGGATTTACCCGTACCCCACAGCCCAGGTTCCGGGTTGCTGTGAAGTCAATTGTTGCACCAATCTTTAGCTTAAAACCAAGCCTGGATCATGCTAATAGGTACAAAATTGATTGAGATACAGTCAAAATACATTCATGACTGGGTTTTGTACATCACACACTGTAATTTGACTGTATTTCAGTCATTTCTGAACCAATCTGGACGTTTGTGAACTCGTTTTGACCATCAAACTTAGCATCATATGGTCGTACCCAGTACCCAACTCCATACCCGGCTTACCTGAGCAGCCCCATGAAATACCCAACCCGACCCGTACCCCATGCAGTGGGGTCGGGTCGGGTCCGGATCTGGTCCTGGTAAGCTCTGATTTACCCCAGGGTTACCTGGGCAAAACACAAATTGTGATAAAATTCCAATGGGGGGGTTGATATATATTATGCACATTTTGAACAAGGCATAAAACAAGACAGTAAATACATCAATTATTTGTGTTCTGTTTCCTTTATGTCTGACTCACTATTCCATTACAGAACCTAATGGGTCATCCAAGTCTTTGAATAAATCTTCTACCTCTTTTGTCAGTCTAGGAGATCCTGTCACTGCTGACAACAACATGTTGTTTTCAAGCACCGACCAGGACACTGATTCCAGAACTTAGAAGTGTGAATCCGACCCATTTCTTGCTTCTTGCTTATTCTGTTGTGGTTCTCATGGCAGCCTTACAATTGCAAAATATCAACTTTTCCAAGAAAGAACAAAGAAGGGGAGTATGGCAGCCAGCAAATTCAAATTTGTTACAGTCAAAAGAATTGAGAACCACATCCATGAGCAGATCAAGCCTACAAAACATTCAAACAACTATTGGCTAACCTTTGAGGACAAGGTGTGATATGGTTTTGTTTTAGGCCTATTGCCTCTGAGTGACTTATCAGATGCATGTTAGACAATCTTGTGCCAATGCTCTTGCAGAACCTGATAGAGCTATGGAGAGGGCAAATAACACTGAGAAAAGTTGAAGCTGATGGATAAAAAATGATGTTCTTTTACCATTTGGTTTGTGTTCATGTTCTATTGCACCTTGTTCTACATATAGTGCATATCAGATGTCATGACTCTGCTGTCTTGTAAGTACATTCTAGACCATTACAAACACAATACCCATATCTGATTGTTTTCAGTGATTTATCACATACCTCTAGTCTTTGTACCTCAGACAATTTACTCTCAAATGCTATCCCCTGCATTCTTGTCCACAAACATTTATTGTTCTACATTGCTTGTACATCATCACTCATCATGTGGCAAATCTGTTGCTTCCTTAACTGATGGACCTAATATCACTTTGTGTTACCTTCAGCTCCAACCCCTTCTTGGTACTTGGATAAGTTCATCTGTATGCTATGCAGGTGTGTATGCGCCTAGATTACCATGGTAATCTGTGTCATGTCTTCTGTCCATACATGCTCTTATTTTTCTTTGTCTTCCCATTTTCTTGATAAGTCATATATACCTTAGTTTCATCTTTGTCAATTTAGCACTGTGAATGTAGTGGCAACTCAGTGTATGTACATAAACATCAGTTTCCAGCAACATTGTCTATTGTGCCATGATTATAAAGCAGTTTAAAATACTTGTTCCTGCTCATCCCTGAGGGCACTTGCAACATTGCCAAAGTGGCCCATCCCCCTGTGGAAGATAGTTTTCTCTAAATCATCAACAAGAGCCTGAAAGTGCTCTTCTTTGGTCATGAAGAGGATCTGGTGTTTGAGCGGAGTGACACCCAAGTTGTATTGCTAATGCATCAACTTCACAAGGTTGGCACCTGCTTGAGCTTGTTTGACAAATTTAGCATGCTGAATCAAATGGACTTATATAAACAAAACTTTGGAAAATCAAATGGAGACATGCACACAGTGCAGGCAATTGTGTTGGAGGCTCAACATGCCATGCCAATTGATATACTTGAGATGAGCATGATTCCTTCCCAAAATTGAACCAGCCCAAGCCATCTGTTTGTTTAAAATATTAGTCTGACATGTGGTATGGCAGAGAACATAACACTCACCTGACAACAAGCAGTGCACTTCCACACACCACTATCAACTAGGAGAAGAGGGAAACAACCACACCAGATACACCACAAAGAGAACAAGGAATAGCTGGAGTCTCTCCTCACACAATGCATGCATGTAGATTGGAGCAACCTTTTTCAGCAACTCTGTCTGCATGCTGTCAGAACACCAACCTGGATCCAAGAGCTTGGTGGATGGAAGAACTTTCTTTTTTCAGGCCATATCTAGGGTTAGAACAATCTCATTAGTTGCCAAATGATCAAGCAAACTGAATAAACCTACTGACTTGACTGATTTGAAAAAAAAACAAAAGGAAAACAAGGTTAGACTTTTAGTTCTAATACCAACAAACTGGGCTCATCTCAGTCGCTAAAGGCCTCCTCATTGTCCCCAATAGCATGCTCATTCATAAGAGGAACTGGCTTTTTTAAGTGCTTGTTGATGTTACTTACCATATAGCAAGATGCCCCAACAAAAATTACAGCTTAAGGTAATGTCCTAAGTTTTCATCAGCCAAAGCCTGAATTTTGCTTGGGCTCATGAATGATTTCATTAGCACTCTGACCCTGACTGCTTTGGTTGTTGTATGTTCCTTACCATTCATGGGCCAGACTCAGAACTATCACACTCCAGAAGAACAAAGACAAGCATAGAATGAACAAAGCATGCATAGTTATCATAAGTAAGTCCCCAATTTTGTTTATGATCACTTCTTGAAATTTATGTACTTCAGACACAGAGTTTCAATTTGAACTTGGCATAATAAACAGTATCAAAGACAACAGTAGTGGGTTTCCTTTATTTACAACTTCTATCTCACTGACTACACATTCCCCAACCAGTGCTGCAGCAAAAGTGTTGTCAATGGAAACCCACAAAAACAAAATTGACCAATAATGTAGCTCAAAAGTACATTACCATACATACACCTGTCTCTGCAATAAAATTGTTTCTTCAGTGTGGAGGAAGATTCCTTGATGTTCTGGAGACACAAGCTGGGCAAAATTAAGGGTTCAGTGGATGTCATCATTGGAGAAAGCACTCACTTGTATTTTGAATTGTTGTTCAAGACATATTCAACCACTGTTCTCCCTACCAATGCAGCCAACTCTGTCTTTGTGGCCACAGCCCAGTTCAACAAAATCCTTGAAAAAGCGCAACAATGTCACAATGCCATTCTTTGTTGGGAATTCAGAGAGTAGACCCGGCAAGAATAGCAGAGCACACAGTATTACAAGTGCTGAGAAGCATGTAGCTACAACATGTGTCTATCAGTTACATCAAATAAAGTTAAAGTTACAATCAGCCACCCAGAGCATCATGTGAGCTTGCTTATTTCCAACATTCTTCAGCTGGAGTGGGTAGGGAAGGTATGGAATCACACAGAGAACTTGGTGAAACAGATCCGCTTCATCCATGCTTGGCTCACCGATGTCATGTGTTACACACTCCTTGATGGACTTGATGCTGTTGTTGATGCATATAGGAAGAAAAAGCTTTTGTACTAGACTGACTGATGACTTATTTTACTAGTCAAAACTGATTGAATGTGAATTGTTTCTCTTATTTTGATCACACCAAGAAAAAATCAAGAACAAAACAAATAAAGCATTGAGACTAACTATATACAATGAGATTAAAAAAGATTATTGATATGAGTGCATATTCAATTGTGGACTTTGACAAGGCCAGCCATGGTGGCTTGTGCAAATGTGTCATTGACACAAAAGCCACTGACACTATAAACAAGCAGGTCAATAGTAAGGCTCCATTTGGATAAGAGAATGCGGCATTTTTATGTCAACATATTTCTTATATTGGTAGTTGAATTCTCATCATGTTTTTCTGCTGATGTGACATCAGTGTGACAATTTGTTGCGCAGATCAAAAACATTTCAACCTTAGAAATATCTCAGGGAATTGATTGGCAGGTATTTGGCTTTGTGTGTGAGACATTGGGATTGTGTCAGCATGGTGACCCCATTGTTCAGTGCCTTTCCACACCATCTAGGACATTCAGCTGGACAACTAGACACTCTGTACCTACTACAAAGTGGTTCTGTGTCAATTTTTCACATTGTCAGCCTTTTGAGCTTGATCTGTTCCACCTTCTTAGTACCAAACATCATCAAACTTAGGCACATTACTTTTTTGGGCAATGTAGAAAAAAACTCACCAGGTGTCAACTTTTGGATATAAACTAAGTAAAATACTTCTTTATGCATTGATAGTCTATTCTTACACTGATATATGTCAAGTGAAGATGAATTACTGAGGCCTCCTTCTATTTATATTTTTAAGGATTTAAATGTCATGTCAGAGCACACGTGATGAAAATGTGGCATGAGAATGTGCCATCAAAATGTGTATTCTGCTATCCAAACACAGCCTAAGCCTAGAATGAAATTAAGTTGAGTAATAAATCAAAGTAATGTGCCAATGCACTATCCCTGAAAAATGCCTGTGCTCCTTCCAATGGTAATGACATACCACAGATCAGTACTAAAGGTGCTTGCTATGGGTGCAGCAGCAACAGGTGCAGCAAGTGCAACAACAGCGGGTGCAACAATGGCAGCAGCAACAGGGACCAGGGTTACCTGGGCTATACACTATTGAGTTTCCAAGATCAGAGCGCAATCCATGTCAGATATTTCCTGAGATATGTGCTAGAGTCAACAGTCAAGGAATACTGTAGCATTACAACCAAGTGTTCACATCACGCATCATGGAGGGTCAAGAACTGAACACTTTTGGCAACTGTCACGCATCACAATCCAAAAATCCTCAAAAAATAACATCAAAAATGCTTGGACTGGGTGCTCTGCACCCCAAAATTACCTTATTTAGTTGGTGTAAACACCTAGCTGAGTGAGCACTATGTGTCATGCATCACACCCTGTGAACACTTGATCGTAATGCTACAGTAATGGTAACCAAGTTCACATCAGTCCAAGAATTACACAAGAGTTTGGAAAAAAAAAACTCCCTAGATTATATGATTAGAGCAATGTCCATAGTATAACAAGACATTCAATGCTAAAAAGGGGTGGATTGTAGAGCAAACAGGTCTTGCAACAAGATGTTCTTGAAGCAAGTTACAGTACAGTCACTAGATTATATCATTCAGCCACCTCAGCACTGTCAAAATTTCCAACTCTGCAGATGCCCTGTTCCAAACCTTTAAAATCCACCAAGCCCTGCCCACAACCAAAGTGAGCAGGCTGGTAACAACAGCACTATTGAGAAGTGCTACCACAGATGGCATGGTGGGTACAATAATATTGAGGGGCTTCAGAAAAACATCATCATGGGAAAAGCTGGGATTTTTCAATGTGGAACTACTAGATGTAATTACAAGACTATGGTTCATTGGAAAGCTGCCTAAAGGGTTACCTGATGCACTTTGTTCAATGTTGATCAGAGTTGATCAAATCATTCAGAAATTGTCAGCAAGATTTGTACTTCCTGCCCCACCTACATCCATCTCTTTGGTGGCACAGATCCGATCCATTTGACAATACACAATACATTGACCTTCTTTGGCACATAGCACAGAAACCAGACAAAAAGGAAGGAGCAAATGAAAAGGCCAGACTCATTCCTGTGAAAGGATCAGAGGTGTACAATAATCATTCAGAAATGTAGTAGGCTAACAAACACACCTTGCAAAATAAAACAAAGAAAAGCAGTAGAAGACAAACTGACAGCCTAGATAGGCAAATATGTGAACCAAATATGGTTTTTCTGTTTACAACCAAGTGGAGGTCAAATAGTTGTGCTTATGACTTGTTTGTATCAATTACTTACAACATGTGACGAGAAGATACTGTTAGACATACATGAGAATTCTACACCATGAGTCCATGAAATAACAAAGAAGCTTGTATAGCACTTCAGTAGGGTACAATACATGGATCATAGATCATTGGAGGTGGTCAGATATTGGCTTTGATTGAAACTGTTCTCACAAAAACCATCAGAGTTTTCTTATAGTGAATACACTTAGTGTTAGAGCTTTGCACCACAACCATAACTTACAAGATGTACAGCTGTTTTGTATAGGTAACCATACCTGACCATTGGGAGATTAGACCTGCCTCTTGATGGCCATATTTGATGGCTGTTTCCAGCCATTTATATGGGTTATCACCAATCAAGAGCTTTAAGATCAAATATATGTCAAATATGCAGCATTTTTTAGTTTATGGGACATACTTTGACATGTGGCTTGTGTTTTCAGTCCTTACTAATGCCATATCCACACAGAATTGACTCAAAATTATTGTCAATGTACAAGATCATTGTTTGTGCACAGCCACCTTTCCCAGCTTCATGTTTATGGAATCACTGAATGACCATGATTAGCACCTCAACACTGTTTCTGTGAGCATATTAAAGGCAGTAAACATCATTCCTTCTAGAAAATGTCAAAATTAACTATATTGTCACATTTCTGAAGTTGTCAACCCATACACCATAATACGGCTGTAAATTAACCCATACTGTACCATCAGGAAATTTTTGATGGCCTCTATGGCTGTAAAATGTATGGCTGTAACCATAATATGGTATGGTGCAAAGCCCTACTTAGTGTTGCGAGGTCCAGTTACATGAACTGCAAAAAAGACCTGAACTGGACTGAACCACACCAAAAAAAAACTGGACCACAGTCCACAGTTTTTTACCCAGGCAAAACCAGTGTTGGCCCTAAGGGTTACAGGTTAATAAGGTTTAAGACTTAAATTGTTTCTAAGACTAAGGGTTAATATAAATGGTGAAGGTTTATCCACTCATTCTTGACGTTGTTACTCTCATTGACAACAACCCAGCGCAGACAAATAGCGGCCATTTATAAGAGTCCTTGCCACAAGCTTTCAAAATCGAGTTGCATAGAGTTTTATGCCCCCTCTCCGCGATCCCGTTCCCTTCTGGGTGATACAGAGACGAAATTATCACCGCGATGCCGTACTGCTTGTATATCCACTCCGCCGCCCCCAAAAATTCTTTCCCTCCATCCACAACAAACACCGGGATGTCCAAACCTGCAGATTATGTCTTCATACATGAATCTTACCCACACTTCCGAATCTGCCTTCCTAGATGCCCTCGCTTCTGGCCATCCAATTGATGGCTCCATCTCTTACAACAAATACTTCTTTCTCCCAAACCCCTCGCCCATATGCACCGTGTCCAAGCAAAAGTACCGTAGGATTGCCACGCTCCATGTTGGCGAAAAAGCGATTTTGGGTCATGTCTTTGATCATAATTGGCAGATATTGCAAGATTTAACGAAGTACGCCACGTTGTCGTAGAATAGAAACGGTCCACCAATGTTTTGTAAGTCGCGTCCCTTCCCCTGTGACCAGCATTGTTATGAGCTTCTTTCAACAACTCCTGTCTTCGCTTTGTGCCCTCAACCACCAACCTAGGCTGTCTTCCCCCTTTTTGTGCTAACCAAAGCCTCCCATCATAGAGGAAGTACCTCTTTGTTGCTTTAATGAACGCCAATCGCCTTTTCTCCGTATTGCACCTTCCTGGAACCATCAGGTCCTCCAGGTACCTCCTTATCTCTGACCACATTGTTAATGATTCCATATCTCTCTTCCCAAACTTATGCGGTGGTGCAAGTGACCTCCCCATTGTTTCCCTCTGGGTACTTCCACCGGTTGTCTCGTCTTTGTTCATAAGGTCACAACACATTTCCCTCCCCCAAGGACTCCGTTAAATCCACCGTGACATTCTCATCTGTCCTCGCCCCATAACCCCTTCTGTAGTCGCATATTTCCAACGTCACGTACTCCCCTCCAATCTCCACCTCCACTTCTTTCCATACCTCCACCTTCCTGTGCTCGAACTCCCTCCCCAAATACCCCATTGAATCCGTCATCCTCAACAGTGACCTTTTTGCCAACGACCCTTTCCTACTTTCCCCTTCCTCAACTCTAGAAGGGTCAAAGTCAAAGGTAATGTATATCCCAATGTTCGGAACAAAGCCAAATGGAATTTTGGAAGATATGAGGGCCTCTGCAGTTGTTATGAAGGATGCGTATAGTGTTTCTGGCATTCTTCGGAAATGTGCCGTTATCTGCTTGAATGTTATCGACCCAAGTTTGACCTTTGATCCCTGGTTTAGTGCCCAAGTCAAGACCTCATTAATATGAGTCGCCAACCAGTGCTCCCTTTTCCCATACCCAACTACCCGTTCCAATTCTTCTTTGACT
>JABAJX010020077.1:0-10450 GCA_018221735.1 Termitomyces sp. K1Aa | reverse complement strand
AATCTTTGATGATCAGACCTGGCAACACGTTCCCATTTGCTACATGGGTATATCACAACTTTGCAGATTTGCTGATGCAGGCCTTGAGCTTGAGATATGTGCAGTGTGCATTGGCGGAGTATTGTTACACGTTGTAGAGCTTTATGAAATCTGTAGACATACGTAGACTCAAACATCTGCTAACTTGGATATTTTCAGCGCTCTGGGACTTAGGCCCGATGGCCGGACCGCGATGTCCTTCGAATTCGACTTTTATGGTCGACTAGTTCGATGATCACGAGGATAACGAGGATCAGATGCTGACCGAAGTAAATGGGCTGAAAAAACCTTTCTGCAACTGCATGCTGGGCATGGACGATATTGGAGACATCCCATACCATTGGGAGTGACTTGACGCGAAGGCAGATCAATGAAATTATAGATTTTTCAGTATTTGTGAACGGAAACATTAACAGACAGTCTGTCTCATGTGGAGTTGATTAGACCCGGGCCGCGATGGCGCTGACATTCAATATGAGGAAGTTTCGCTTGAAGCCTCACAGAATGCTGTCCACTATCTTCATTCTTGCTCTGTCCGCTTCTACAAACGGACTGCAGTCCATTGACCGTCAATCCCTTGTTAGGCGTTTCAACCCGATACGTGATGCCTCGGCTCTCAACGCTACAACGCCCATGCAAGTCGGTAACGGCAACTTCGCCTTTGGGGCGGACGTGACAGGTCTTCAGACATTTTTACCTTTCGCCACCATGTCTTCTTGGGGTTGGAAAAACGATACACTTCCTCCTGGCATGACAATACAAGATGTTGAGGACTACAAGGGCGTCAGCTGGTACAATCATGGCCGACTGGTTCAATATGATTTTGGCGGGGGAGGGGTTGAGCAGTGGCTTATTTCTAATCCAAACAGAGTCAATCTCGGAAGAATAGGCCTTGTAATTTGGTCAGCCGAGGGAGAAAAAATCGCCATCACAGGACAGGACTTCAACGATATAAAACAAGAGCTTGATTTGTGGACAGGAAAGCTGACAAGTCAATTCTCCTTCAAAGAAGAAACTGTCACAGTTGAGGCCGCTGTGGCAAACGATACTGGAAGCATAGGAATTGTCGTCGAATCTTCATTTTTACAGAGCGGTAGACTGGGAGTTTTTCTCGATTTCCCCTGGAACGACGGAAACGCGAAGTTTAGTGCCCCTTTCGTCGGCGATTGGAATGCGATATCAAACCATACAACTGCGTTAGAAACCTCTGGAGATAGTAGTGCAAGCATTCTCCATACAATGGTCGCCGCAAAGTTTAAGACCACGATAAGCGGAGACGAGTTCAGGATCTCACGTGATAATCCAGATGCTCACCGATACACCGTGCAACCATCGAAAAAGTCTGCCACCTTCTCTATCACTGTACAATATGGGCTTCCTGAGGACGAGTCCAAAATTCCTTCTACTCAGAACGTTTTCGACAGCTCTGCGAGTGCCTGGAAAGAATATTGGACACATAGTGGATTTGTTGATGTTCTAACGGGCTCTACGGATTCGCGAGCAGAGGAATTGCAGAGAAGAATTATTTTGTCCCGATACCTCATGAGAGTTAATGAGGCTGGCGATACTCCTCCCCAGGAAGTGAGCATTCAATATTGTATCCTTGTATCAATACCATTTACAGTTGAGTGAACAGTCGGGTCTGGTTAACAATGGTTGGGTATGTATAAATAAATGTTCTTCGCGAGAACTCATTATAATGAGCCCTATGCTGCTGCGAAACCTTTTAGTATGGGTGAGTATTCAAAATTAAAGGTTGTTTCAGGGTCCTGACCACAAATGGTTGTAGAAAATTTCATATGGGTGAGTACTATTAGATGCTCAATGCCTTAGGTGCTGAAGAGCAGTGGCAGAAATGTACTTCTGGCACTGCGCGCACTGGGCCCTCTGGAACAATTGGGATCTCCTCCGCCGTTCGACCACCATATACTCTCGATTTCTTGACACCTCCATCACACGCGCCCAAGTTCAGCAGGGCTGGTCTGCTGGCGCTCGCTGGCCCAAAATGACAGATCCCTCCGGCCGCTCATCACCAGGCGAAATTAACAACCTTCTTATCTGGCAGCAACCTCATCCGCTCATCTTTGCTTTATACGAATACCGTGCTTTCCCAATCAGAGAGACATTGGAGAAATGGAGGGACGTTGTCGTCGAAACCGCAAATTGGATGTCAGCCTTTGCGTGGTACAATGCAACAACAAGCGTTTACGATATTGGTCCACCTATGTACGTTGCAAGCGAAGATACGAGTCCAAATGTCACACAGAACCCTGCATTGGAGCTGGCATACTGGCGCTTAGGATTAGATATCGCGTCGAAGTGGATGGTGGAGTTGGGTGAGGAGATACCAGATAACTGGGCCAAGGTTGCCGGTAATCTTGCACAGTTGCCTATTGACAATGGAACGTATGCAGTGTACGAGGGTATTGAGAGTAATTTTTGGACGGACAAGGCATATACTAACGATCATCCAACTCTTGTCGGTCTGCATGGCTGGCTGGCTCCAACGCCGGATCTGAACATCACAATAGCGAAAGCGACCGCGGAGAAGGTGTGGGCATATTGGAATATCTCCAACTTTTGGGGGTAGGCGGCCTTTGTCCAAGTAGGATAATTGAAGTTGATAATTATTTAGATGGGACTTCCCAATGCTCGCGATGTCAGCAGCACGTAATGGCAACCAAGAAAAGGCACTCGAGTGGTTGCTCCACCCACTTTTCGCATTTGATGACGTCGGCATGCCGATCGGTGGCGCCAGAGTACCTACACCATACTTTCCGGGTTCCGGAGCATTACTGCTCGCGATCGCGATGATGGCTGAGGGTTGGGATGGCAGCCAAGGAGGCGCACCTGGTTTCCCGAGTAACGGTTGGAATGTCCGAGTGGAGTGTTTAAGTAAAACCTTGTGATTAGGGCATTGAGCTGTGCAGAATTCAAGCCTTAGGGTGATTGCGGTGAAGGCACGATCCCGAGCACAGAAGCAGGGACAGGTTGATTTGCGAATAGCGCAGCTCCATTCAACCTCAGCTCTATGTACTACTTACTTAGTCCAGGCATCCCAAGGGCCCTCAGCCATCAAAGATTGACAAAGTTAGTCCATTAGAACCAAGCGAGCCCTGGACCTGCAGGAAAGAAGACGTGATGACTTTGGTGAAGAGAGCTATGATGTCACGCCAATTGCTCGAGCTATACATGTAGCCTGGTATTGATAAGGTAAAAAGCTACTAGACTGAGAACTGCAAACCTCAACGTGGACATAAATAAAAACGATTACATAATCCTTATTCGTAATGAGGTGGGTATGTATTTGATAGAGGCGTACAAATCAAAATTAGTTGAAAGTGCTCTATGAAGAAATAGTAATTTCCAGGGGAGTTGAGGATATGAAAATAGACTGGGTAGTGATCAGAGAGGGGGTATATGAAGTGAAGAGTCCTTGTAATATCATTAGCTTTCACTATGCTCCGCTCGAATGCGGAGGATATCCGCGCGTTGCAGATTCGCCTCATTACAAAGCGACCTGAAGATTGAAGATTCATTGTCGTAAAGATTGAGGACTGTGTCAAACTCGGCAACCTGGCCAGCATCCATGACGAGAACACGATCGTAGTACACTGAACAATTTAGGTGAGGATTCAAGGTTTCAATTTCAGAAAGATATAAAGATAACTACCAATCGTGTTCAAGCGGTGTGCAATACACAACAAGGTCGAGGAAGCAAACTCGCTCTTAATGGTCCGTTGTAGTTTCGCATCTGTTTCAACATCGACACTACTTGTCGCTTCGTCCTGCACTCACGATCAGTCGGAAGGATGGTGAGTCCTAGATATCAAGAAACTGACAAGGATAATAATGCGACTATTCTTCACGAGGGCACGACACAGCGCTATCAACTGCTTCTCCCCAACACTATAATTCGACCCTGCATGTAGTTAGCATATCAACAAAACGTGACAGAAAATCAAATGAGACAAACCTTCATCCCCGACTGTAGAATCTAGGCTAAACTTCGCCTCAGCTACCGAGCCAGAAGAGTCTGCGGTAGACAGAAGCCCTGCACGTTGAATCACAGAAATCAGCTCTGCGTCAGTGCGTAGACCTTTCGGGTCACTATGTACAACAATAAATCGTCGATCGGAAAGTTCTGTACTATGACGACCCACAGATTAGAACGCAAAGTTCCTATAAACATTGTACTCTCTTGTGGAACTAGTGCAATAGCGTCCCGAAGGACGGAGAGGCCCATGCAGCTAATATCCCGACCGTCTACCTCGATCTTTCCATTCTGAAGCTCGACGATGCTGAGATGGTCAGATGAGTAGGTAGGTATACACGACCTGTCGGAAGAACTCACCGGAAGATCGCTTGTAACAAAGAGGATTTGCCTGAAACCACAAGAAAAGGTTTCTCGACAGTTAAAGATTTACATCATTTCTGCTTACCTGCGCCCGTCCGTCCGACGATACCGACCTAAACAAGAGTTTAGAAAAAGGAGTAGATCTAGAAAAAACGTTGGACACATTACCTTCTCCCCAGCACGAACGTTGAAGCTGACATCCTTCAACACCAGTGGCAGACCCTCACGATAAGCAAGGTCTACATTCATAAAGGAGATTTGTCCCTTCTCTGGCCAAGATGAAGGAGGATCGTCGGGAGTGGTGGATGCGGCTTCAGGAGGAAGCTCCGTATAGTGAAGAACTCTCTCAACAGCGTTCATGTTCTGCTCGTTCTTTGCGAATTGGTTGATCATTTCGGCTTGGGAGGAGCAATCGGTCAATGCCACAACATAACAGGACCATACATACAGAAAACCTGAGTGACTATAAGCGTATCAGTACGGGTACAAAGCGGGTATTGCATCAACCCTCACTTGACAAGGTGTAAGATAAGACCACACCAATCTTTGCAGGGTTGACTGAGTGACGATAGCCGGCAGCAAATAATGCGATCCCCAGAATCAGGATGTTACCAAAGAGGTCCAGTCTGACCGACAGCCAGCGCTGGATGGAGATCGTCATGTAATACGCCTGGTTCTCGAGATCTAGGCCTTTTTCGGCATTCAGGATGGATGCATTCTGATGAGAAATTAGAGATACAACTGATAAAATCAATCAAAGCTCACCTGCTCTCCATAGGCTCGAATAGTTGCAAGACCAGTCAACGTCTCTATGGACTCGGTATAAGAAATGACATCCGTCAATTACAACTAAACTTACCGGAGTAAGACCCATAGAGCACAGACCTCAGTATGGAATCAAGGCGCTTGGTTTCGACGGAAGTTCTCCGGTAAAAGACAGAGCAGACGTAGTAAAGGATGATCAATGGAGCAAATAGAATTCCAAGCAGTGGAAAGGTGTAAAACACCAGAACCATGGTTCCTAAAACGGAAGTAAATGTGGACAAAAACTAGTTGTGAGAGTAGATCGTCAATGAGGTTCGAGCAGACACATTCCTCGATAGGTCTGACCTGCCAAAGTGTGCCTGAAAGCTCCGCATCAAGAGTGTCTTGATCCTTCGAAAGTCTCGATTGTATCCGTCCTGAGGGAAAAAAGACTTCAATCGCGAGACAACTCAGGTAGATAAGAGAATTCACCCATAGGCGTAGTATCAAAGAACGACACTGGGGAGCGTAAGACCCCTTTGAGCGCAGCTTTGAATAACCGCAAGCTTCCGACGAGACACATCATGCTAAAGCAAGAGTCAAAAGGCGTCTTGAGCTCCGAAATCTAAGCGCTACTCACGCGAAGGCTAGACTGACGAGAAATGAAAACAGTGCTTGAGCAGCACCTGACATTAAGGTTAGTCTGAATGGTACCCTGAACTGGAACCGATAGAACAGACCAAGGCCAGCGTATACCGCCATGTATTGTCCTTGACTGAAGCCCTCGATAGTTCCGCCCGTCCAGAAACCAAGGAATAGATTGTTTCCGACTTGATGATCACCGATCGATTCAAGTCAGACACAGAGCTTCACATGTAGAGACGTACCTTGTGAGCCCTCGTTGAGCAGCAACAGGCACACGATGATAGGGACCCAAACGAGGCCACCGGCGAAGCGCAGGTACTTCTTGTATACGTCCCACTTGACTGCACCAGTATTTCGTTCTTCTACTTGCATAAGAGCCGCCTCAACTTCCTTTTTAGCGGTTTGGCTCAAGTCCTCGGCAGTGATTCGGGCATTTCCTTGCCCTCCTATAGCACCTTTCGCATTGCCATACTCTTCCATCAGACTCGAAAAAACTGAACTGTTCTTCACGAGTTCCTACAGAATATTTCAGTACGGCGAAAGAACCAAGAACAGAAAGCGTACTTCATAGGTTCCTTGCTCGGTGATGACGCCGTTATCCATTACATAGATATAATCAGTCTTGTCAAGGACATGGAGAGCATGAGTGACGAGAATCCTGGTTCGTGTCGAGAGGGGCCCGGATAGCAAGCACTGATCAAGGATTCCTTTACCAACATAGGCATCTACAGCAGACAGAGGGTCGTCCAGAAGTACAATATCAGAGTCCGAGTATACCGCGCGTGCCAGAGAAACGCGTGCCTGCAAAGGCAATAATTTTAACCCAATGCACGACTCAACTTCGAGAAAACTGTACCTTCTGACCACCTAACCCCCTTCATAGTGAGTCTATTTCATCAAAGAAAGCCTCAAATACCTACCGCTCAGATTGATACCCTTTTCACCTATCTCAGTCTTCTCCCCGTGCGGAAGCATTTCAATATCACGCTCGAGATGGCATGCTTTGATGACTTCGCGAAATCTAGTATGGCATTTGTCAAACCGGAAAGTACTAGTGAGCAAGTTCAGACACGAACCTCGTTTCGTCATCCTCACGACCAAATATCACATTCTCACGCAGAGTGGCATTTCGAATCCAAGCCGTTTGCGGTACATAGGCAACAGTACCGCCGAGAATGGTCTGAAACCGATCACTCTCAGTAATTTGTTGACAGAGACTGAGCAGATTGTAACGATTACCTTGCCCCTAGTTCTACGCATCTCACCAATTAAAGACTGGAGAACAGAACTCTGGAACCACGGAATGACACATTGGATGAGAATATTCAATCTGGATACATACCTTGCCGCACCCCACGCGTCCAACAATTGCAACGAATGATCCTTTAGCAACGCGAAGTTTGAGGTTCTTCAACTCAAAAGGCTTCTCTTCCTCAGGAGTCTTCTCCAGTCTCTCGGTCTTGAACTCATCCATGTTGGTCGGCAGTGTGTCAAGTTTTTTCGACCTTCCCTTTTTGACATTCATTTTCTCCTTGGTTTCCTTCTTCTTGTCATTTTTGTCATCAACGGATATCTTTCCAGCTGTCTCCCAGGTAAAGTCACCATCGACGTCAACTGCTGTGGGAAGAGACTCGTCAAGGAGGTAAGGATCACCAAGTTCTTCGGCGGACAAAAGTTTCGAAATGCGGGTGAGCGCGACAAGGAGGTCAGCCAAACTGGCAAGTATTATAGGGAGGATGAGGAACGGGATGCGAATGATCTAGTAAAGGGTTTGAAACGATGGAACCCATTAACAATGAGAAGAAACATACCGTGAATAGCTGTAGAGACGCGAAAACCACTGCGATGTTCAGGTCGTGTCCAGTCAAAGAATAGGTAATCTATCAGATTAACTGTTAGTGTTATTTCAAGTATCAATGGGTGACGAACGAAAGTCAAAACCGTTGCCACGACAGGGATGAAGGTGATGGATGCAATCAGTATTGAGGATGCAATGCTGTAATTTATGAATCTCATGAGCTGGTCACACATGCCCCAAAAGATTGGACACACGATGTTTTTCTGAGTGTGGCAATTTCTCCTGCACGATACGTTCCAATC
The DNA here is from genome assembly GCA_018221735.1 of Termitomyces sp. K1Aa. Taxonomy (NCBI): domain Eukaryota; kingdom Fungi; phylum Basidiomycota; class Agaricomycetes; order Agaricales; family Lyophyllaceae; genus Termitomyces; species Termitomyces sp. K1Aa. Next base: position 2,565 of record JABAJX010020077.1, on the reverse strand, counting down.
TGAGCTGCATAGAACTCCTCCCAAGCATACGCTTTAAGGAGCCGTATACCTTGCAGAACCTGGATCCCAACATGAAAAACTGTAATCAGTCATAATTATTGAGATTCCACATACTTCGGTAGTAAGGCGAACACGAGTGTCAGTAATCTTGACTCCCTTCTCGCGTTGTTTGAATATTATCAAGACCAGAATCGCTTGGAATGGGAGGCCAAAAACCATGATCTATGCAGACCGAATGAGAGACAACTAATCGGCTTCGAGCAGGAACATATACCGCCAAACCGACCAAGGCTGAGTACCCAAGCTATCAATCCCACGTCAGGAAGACAGACGAGCAAAGAATGTAAATTGCTAACATTTCCGATCAGAAGGCCGATCCCAATGATTATCTTGAGCCTCATCAACGAATCACAATCAAAGAAAACTAGTAAAACATACTAACCTGAATGGGAGCAACCCAGATGCTAGATCATTATCAGAAACACAATAATTTTCTTGTAGATAATCGGACTAACAAGTGTGCAAATGCGGCGAATTGGTCTATACGAGTCGCGTCTGTAGAGATCATCGTTGTGATTTGTCCTGCCGTATGGTCTAACCTCGCGCGTCCAGATAGTCTCAGAGATTTCCGGAATATAGCGCCGATGACCTAGTGAGGCAGTGAGCGTCAATTGACAAGACATCGTGGGCAAACGAACCCCTGCACGCATCATAAGCCCAGTCGTCATGCCGACTGTACGCAAAGTAATGAGTCACGAACTTCTTGCAGATAAAAGTCTCAGGAAGACACTAACTCTGGAAAAAATGGTTTCCCAACTATTTCAGGGTGTTGTGAGGTTTCTTTTCGAGACAGTATCAGAATGTAATTACCAGACTGGCAGATTCTGATAGCAGTCATTTCAAAACCTAATCCTGACAAACATCCAGTTTTTACATACCTTGCATGGCAAAAAGAGCAAATGCTAATCCAATCCCATAGCCTATTCCTTGTGGTTTTTCGATGATACCAGATGCCTTCTGTTCGTCTGACAACCGATAATAGATATACGAATTAGTAAGCCACGTCAGAATAACCTTGTTGAGCAATGGAGTGGTAGTCTTGAGCGTGTCTAAGTACCGAATCATGTTATCATTCGGAGATTGATATACAGTCAGAAGAGACATACCGGAGCACAGATGCAAAGCGCCAGCAATCCAAATTCTCTTGAAAAAAGCGACGTGTAATGCTTTGAATAGCGAGGAGTCATACGATCGATCTGGCACTGGTGGAGATCCGTGTGATTCTTCCTCAGTGATTATCTTGTTCACATCGTTATCAGTTTGGGCATCGAAATCTTTTTCTGGACTTGGGACCGTATGTTGAAAATAATTTGGACGTTCATGAGGAGGACAACGCGAGTAGTACGCCTGTTCAAGTTTTTCTGTGATATTCCCTGCGAGTTGTGAGTCGGGTAACTCCCATAGATCTTACAACAGAAAGTCAGATCCGTATTGCAACTAAAATGAGAAATACGGCACCATTTTCGTCCAGAGGTCGCGTGAAACCAGTGTACAGAAACGGATCGAGCCAGGAGAACAACACTCGAGAGAGGACTCTGATGAATACCACAGATAGGTCAATAGATCGAAAAAGTATTCAGAAAGCGTACGATGCATGTCCTTCAGGAACTTCCTTCCCTGCACCGAAAGCGGGAGGTGCAGGTGGAGGACTGAAGGGGTTCCACATGATGGGGTTAGCTTTGAAAGATACCAAGCTGATAACGGAGCGTGGGGGTAGTAAGTACGAGGGGGATGTGTGGTTGGAAAGAGCCACGTAAGGCTACGCAGACATCTGGTTCCACAGAACGTTGCTTGACCTGTTTTCGTCTTGTGCTCGGCAAGTTATCTCGAAGGGTTTACTTACGGGTTTCTCAACGTGACTCACGTATTAGCTGCCGAGACTTGCCGCGGTTGTGGGCGCTACCGGTGATGTCTTGGCGACCGACGTACCACGCGGCATAAACCAACGTCCACGGTCCCACAATGTATGTACCAAGTATGTACAAACTTATATAAATATTATTTGGAGGAGTGAATACAGCAGGGCGGCCAGCGCCAAGGGCGCCCCCGCGCCCTACCCACTTGGTGTTTACCTGGAGTTCAGATGTCGGTCCACATGGAAATGCCATTTAAGCACACAGTGTGGGGCTCCGGGCCTTCCGGCGGGGCTTAGCCTATCCCGCCTCTCAGTTCGGGCCCAAGACCCACTAAAACCCCGTCTTGAATCCCATCTTCCTGGGGGAGGAAGTCCCCCCTGTACAAGCCTGTGTTAAGCCATGTTTCTCTTACTAGATCCGCGTCGATGGCCTTTGTGACGGTAGCGTAGTGTTACGGTAACGTCGCACGCAGAATAGAGTCTCAGGCTGATAGAACAGTTTTAAGTCCTAAGATTAAGGCCCTGTTCTGCAACCGAAGTTAGTAGGATTAATTAAGGAAAAATCGATTTACGAACAACAATGCCCAAACAGTACCTGATACTAATCCGTGAGAACAATTAATGGAAGTTTTGCAAGGCTATGTCACAGA
>JABAJX010020076.1:0-10478 GCA_018221735.1 Termitomyces sp. K1Aa | reverse complement strand
ACTTGTTTGATGTCGCCTCCCTTCCAAAGGCGTTTATACCCACCACGGCCGCCCATCCCAGCAGTATCACGCCCTCCACCTTGAGGTTATCAGAGCTTCTTCGCAGGCATCCTGGCTAGATAGCTTTTGACTTGTTGTAGATCTATCAAGAGCTACAATATGTCAGCACCGAATCTTGAGGGAGTAAGTAGATGCCGAGTTATCATACCTGTTCCGCTCCAATCTCCCTTGGTGCCTGGCTTTTCACAATGGCATTTGTGAATTTCGCTAATATCAGGCTTCAAGCAAAGAGACACTAAATCAACAATCTTGTACCTTTGAAGTGGAAGAGAAAATGGCCACACCTGCATGCTTTATGGAACAAATTGCACAAATACTTCTTCCGTTCCACCAACGGTTTAACAGTTTTGATGACCTGTTCTGCAGCCGATACCACTGAATCCCTGACATAAGCTGATTGCCCGCGCTTGTCGCAGTCCATGTCGTCCGAGCCACTGTCGCAAACGCTGCATTGCAAGCAGTCTCGAGCTCCCGTCCTGGATAACAATGGCTGCAGACACCACACTTGAGAAGGAAAGATCAACAGGTCTGTACTGAAGGGGTATAATACACAACCAAACACACCTAACAAACATACTTGCTTCGCCTGAAAGGTGACGCGCTCTTTTTATCCTTTGTTAATCTTTTCCCGCATTTTGTCCTCCAGGAAAGTCGCGTCTCGTATGAGCACCCGTCGGTAAGGTGCTATAGATAGGCAACTTCATACCTCGCGAGTCGCGGGCAGGTGGAAAGACAGTAATCAGTAGCATTGATCAACTTGCAAGCGTGTTTCAGTTCTCGTACGTCATATTGTGTGTCCCCAGAATGACGAGATTGAGGTTGTGATGGGGCCCTGTCATATAGAGATGGAGTGTCAACAGATAGATATATTGCAAAGGATACTCAACAAACCTCTTGAGACTTGCGAATCAGTACGTACTCTGCAAATTCGACATCAGCGTTGGGTAATCCTTCAACTCACAGAATCACACCTGCATATATTTGCTTATGCAATGTACATAGGTCGAACAAAGCTTGGCCCTTCGAGAGCTTCGCACACTGTTCCAAGCTTTGCGCATAGGAATAGGATAAGACTGTTGAAGAGACTAACACAAGGCTCTTGGTCTCTTCCTCTGTGGTGTTTGGAGCACCAAAGGAAGGTCATGGTGGCGAAGTCCTGTCTTTCGACTTTTGAGGGGGTGCAAGCATGGTCTGTAAGGACTCTGAAAGTGAACTAAGTATATGATTGATAGATGTACAACGCACTTACCTGTCCTGAGCATCAACAAAGATACTCATGTGAGGTTCAAAAGCAGCACATATTGGTTTTGGTGGTACAGTATGTGCACTTGTCACTGCATTGAGCATTGCTGTAAACTAATGGTCGATATAAGTAAGAGATTATTTAGACGTCTCAAAAGACACCCTCGGGCCTCACATTAGTAGCCCACTTCTTGACCATTGAATTCTCAAACTCTGTCGCGACCTGCAGATACTCGAGTAGTGTCTTGACGGTAAGCGATGATCCTGCCTTTGCCAGGAGCATGGTAAGATTGTCTCTGTGTGCGCATGACTAATTACACTGTCATATAGACAGGTAGGTTACAACAACATACCGAGTAAAATCCACAAATTTCGCAAGATAACACCATCCAACTTTCTGTTCGACAGGAAACACCCGAACTTGTTCAACCTCATGCATCTGTAACATCCGCCGGAACCACGCGGATTGACGGGATAGGGTTTGTCGGAAAATTCCTTGATGCATAATCAGGCTCAGGACCAAATTCGGTCAAATCAGGCTGGCGGGTTTCCCTAATCGGGTCTGATTAGATAGTCCCTTGACCTGATCAGAGCACTTGATCAATTACGAATTTGTCCTTCGTTTCCACTGTACACTATATCGCGTTATTCAAGTACCACAATCACGTCTTCATTCGAAGTTCTTATGCTTAATGCCAAATGGACGTTCCTCGACCTGTAACCCCGTACGGCCATACAAGGTGCGAGATCTGTGGGGAGACATGTAAGAATCGGGGAATCGGGACACACAGGAAGGCGCGTCTGAAGAGGCAGGAAAGAGCGCGTCAAGATGCAGCGTTCTTTGAGGATTTTGAATCAGTATCAGGCAGAGGTGCTTAGGACATATGTCTCCGTACCTTCAGATCCATGTCAGAATCTAATAATAGTTGATTTTATTAGGCAACCAATTGCTGCAGGGATCTAATACGGACATTCCAACGAGCAAGCACCTCGCAACTACCGATATTGATGCACACATGTCTAGTAATATAATAACACATGATTCGTGTCGTTTTTTGGACGTTTGTTCCTTCGACGAATCAGACGCAATGCCCGTTGAGGATGCTTTTGAAAATCTAGAACAGGTCCAGGAGGCGAGCACAAGATCATTTGTTACTCAAAGTGTATTGAGCTAGAGATCGGAGTGAAGCTGATTTCATACAGGTTGATTCAGAGGACGCTTTGAGCCACGGCGGTTCAACCATAGACTCGAACTCGCAAGACCTATTGTTTAAATTTCAATATCACCCGCATTCTGGCATTGCGACCAGGATAGGATCATATAATGAATGTTTTCCCGAAACAGAGGTCCCACCCCCAGATTTCGAACCTTGGAAACCTTTCCAGTCGCGTCTTGATTTTGAAGTCGCGGAATTGGGATTAGAAGCTGCACTGAACAGGTCCCAGTTAGAACGCCTGATCAAATTGTTTCATCGAGCTGTCGCGGGCGCCAATGGCGATCAATTCACTATAAAAAATGCTGGCGAATTGAGAAGGACTTGGGAAAAGGCATCTGAGCTTCGGACTCAAGTGAGTATTATTATCGTCTGTTCTGAGATCATGCTAACGGCATGCGTCAGTTCGAGAAGAAATCTTATGAAGTTATGTATAAAAGCATCCCGCAAGAATTCAGCATATACATACGCGAACCCTGGAGCTGGGCCATCGAAAATGTGGGATGCGCAGAAGCAATACAAATGGACGGGTACTACTTGGGAGCGATTTGTTACTGAACCCTGGACAGGCGATGAAGCCTGGGAAGCGCAGGTATGTCAATCTCGTCTGCTCTTAATTGAATCTCCTGAACTTAGGTTTTCAAAATACAGACACGTTTAGCCAACAACCCCACCGCTAAGCTTCTGCCACTAATCATCTACGCTGATAAAACAAAGCTCTCGAGCTTCGGAACTGCCAAAGGGTATCCGATCATTGCGCGATTTGCTTTCCTCCCACACTACATTCGTAATACAGATGGAAGAGGCGGTGGTCGCGTGGTTGGCTGGCTACCAATTGTTGGTACATTGTTTCTGTGCTCTTAACTGTTGAATTGTCAAATACATTCATGTGGTATCAGGTTCATGAAGATACAGCAGAGACCGGAAAAAAAGGGTTTGTTGACTTTAAGAATGCAGTTTGGCACGAAGGATTTCGAATTTTCCTAGAGAAGGTTTCAAGGCTCACTCAGACCGGTGAGTGGAAAACAAGCAAGGGGGATGGCATTTTGAGATGGCCGTGGCCGATTATCCTCATTCTGTCTTCTGACTACGAGGAAATGTGAGTACACTCTTATTCTCCGTTGTTTTATGTCAGATAACATTTTGAATCAGGTCCGTTATGTCTTTGATCCGTGGTCTGAGAGGCAAACGCCCATGCCCAATCTGTCTAGTGCCACAAGAACAAATGTGGGATTTATCCCTAGACTTCCCTTTACGGATACAGTCGAGCACCAGATATCAATCAAGTTTATTATATAAATAATATTAATATTATCATAATACCACCAATGACATGTCTCGGAATCCTTGAGCGCTTAAGCTGTTATCAGTGTTCTGAATCCGAGTCCATCATCAACTACCTGTTATATTTTGAAACTAAAATTCTACACCGTCACCATCTCTCCGAATAGGTATATTATGATTCCTTCTAATATTACCTTTCGCAGTCTAATACAGACTCACAATTTCTATTGCCCGTTATGTCAGGTCCAGGTGTTTTGCGTTATCTGAATCTTGAATCATTGATACTCTTGAATCCACATGTCATCCAATGACAGCAAGAGTCTCAGCGGCAACTCAGATAATCCTCGTTCAGAGAATGATTCAGAATCTGTGGATCTTGAGCCCACCAATGTGACCATAGACTTACAGTCCGCAAGACACTCGATGCGCATATACATGTTCCCCTCTGAATCCGATGTTGACACCCTCCGACTCCCCTATGCCAAGCGTCGCCAGGTTGGGAATGCCTGTACTAACTGTCAGAAGGCATGCAAAAAGTGCGACAATAACCGGCCATGCTTTCGCTGTGTCACGTATGGACATTCTGAACAATGCATTGATTCGCAGAGGAAGCCGCGGAAGCCGCGGAAAAAAAAGATTGAGAGGTACCCATACTTGAAGAAGTGCGATGAAGAAGGTGAGTTTATCAAGTTTCTTGTATGGGTGCCTTCTGCCGTTTCAACTTGTAAAGTGACATCGGCCATCTCTCTAATAAGCTTTGAGATCACGCACTGAATCGATTTAAAGGTAGCAGCATTAACAGACCAACAGGCGTGTCCTTGCAAGATGTCGTTGCCTTAAACTTAAATAATCCACCTCCACTGGCAGTTGACAGTGGTTCGTCGCCGTTACTCATGGGCTCATGCATGCCCATCAATCACATACCCGAAGAGTCTTACGGCCAGTACCCGTCGACACCCCATTTTATGTCAAATTTACCTGTAGAATTGAGAGATCCTCACCAATATTATCCTCAGCAACATGTCCCGACAGTACCACAGCCCCTTGGCCAAGGAGAGCCTGAGGGCGAACACGACGGCTATTACACGCCACTTCAGCAAACTTATCACTATCCTGGAGTCATACCTTTCGAGCCCCTCCTGCCTGTCTGTCCTTATTCCATTGACATGTCAATCCCTCTGCCAGTGGATTGGCATTTTGTCAATGATTCAGATTCATTTTCAGATGGACAGGACATATTACCGCAAAATTACATGATCTTCCCCATGTATCCAGAGGTCGGTAATACCCCAACCAATTCTCAAATTGACGAAAGGCAACAAGAAGCTCAAGGTGGCGGTGGCGATGGCGATGGCAAGCTGTCAGATTATTGGCATTTTATTATTTAATATATGTCAATCTCCTTTTTTTTCAACTCGTCTGTATGCCTTCCTTGTACTCTACTTATGCCACATTGACTAGACGGTTGTAATTAATGGCAAGATAGCATTTTTTCATGTCCATAATAATAATAATGATGTCATCAATTTATTAATATTAAATAATCAATCACAAAAAATCAATATTCAAGTTGCCACTGACATTGGGGCGGCCTCGTTTCACCTCTTTCTCATCCATGCCATAACACTTTTCAAGCCTTCTACAAATCCCTGTCATCTATATCCGCTCTCTCTCCTCCTCCCACTCCTCCCTGCTTGCGGTACAGATTCAGATTCTAAAGATAATTCAGACGTTGTCAATGATCAAATTTCATCCCCACCAAAGTTAATCCATTCCCACATGATGTGTCGCTGTATTTTTTGCACAAGGTGTTGTCATCCAGGCCCTTGTTCAGATTCAGTACTAGTGGGGAAAGAGAATAAGGATGGGAATGTGTCTATGTTTATGCGCTGGAGCAGGCCATTTAGAGGGTTGCGCAAAGGAGAGAATTGGTTGGGATGCGCGGGGTATAAAGTCTTGGGAGATTCAAGGAGACAATTGGTGTCTTGATCTGGGTCTAGGCCTCAACAAGTTGGGGAAGAAAAGAATCAGAGTAAGTGGGTAGGCTTGGTTATGGTCACGCGTCTCTTTTCCTGAGATAATAATGGCTGACAGGACACTCATGTGTAGTCCATTGTCAATGGGAGCTCAAGAGACTTTTGGGAAAGATTTGGGCCATTAATATGTTATCATAATCAAAAGGTGAGTGTTGCATTGAATTGTTTTTTTGGTCTCAGGTCGTTGACGTGCTCTTGATACCAAAGTAGACATTTCACAATGTGCCAATTTCATGTCTCAGTTGCGCCCCATTGGTCACAGTTACGTCTCAAGAATATTATTATCAGGACATCAATGTGCGCGGCATACACTAATATATCCTCGCTACATTATCTTTCTTTTTGGTTTTGGTGACCGTCTGACAGGTTAAGTAAGAATTTGGTATTGCAACTACTGTGATGCAATTCCAATCCATTGGGTGACACACAAGGCAGGAAAGATGCATATGCCTCACTGGCGGAATCACCTCTAGGGCCAGGGTGTGGCATATGCATCTTTTCTGAATTGTGGAGTTATGGTCCTTCTGGATTCACTCAATAGTTTGGAGATTCACGGAGATTATTACATTGATCCTAACTATCAATGTCTGGATCAATGCACAACCCAGAAGGTTCTTTTAATATTGCCGTCAGATTGCAGCCTCAGAATGCGGCAGGCAGAAGATCACGAGAAAGCGGGTAATGTAGAACGGTGATCATTTGTCATAATTTTCAAGGCTTGTTGACCTTGTCCGCCGGATTGGCCATGTATTCAATTTTTTTTTGCAACACGACCAATTCATTACATCACTGTCCAAAGGTATATAAAGTGTCTCCTTTTCCTAGGCGCTACATTGTCTGATTCCAATCTCAGCCTCACATGTCTACTCATAATAGGTCCTTCACCGTTGACAATGTTCTTGGCCTGATTCTTCTTGCACTTGGCACACATTCACCTAGCATTACAGAGTTGCAAAATGTACGTCAATATTAATGATGCTTGTGCAGAACATAATCTGAATCTTGCTATGACTCTTACTATTTCTAGGCACTTGCTGCCTGCCGAGATGTCCTTGTTGATCAGCGTGACAAGATTTTGCAACTGGAGGCCAAAATTGATGCTCTGAAAGCGCAAGCTACTAGTGCCAATGGTACAGCCAATCAAGGTCAGTGGCTCACCCATCCCCGCCTCATTCCTCATCAATCCGAAATCATTTGGCTCTCGAAGAAATGCGGTCTCATGTATCAACTTTGGCCGGACAAGGCTGCCTTTCTCCAGCATTGTCCTGACCAGTGTCCATCATTTGAAGGAGCTCTTAGCTTATCCAACAAAGATGAAGCTGCCCTCTATACTCTCTGTGCCACATCTGAGCTCTACAATGTGATGATCCCTGAGTTTTATAGTTTTATTGAGAAACTTCCACCTTTCAGAGATGCAGTGAGTCGCTCATCTATTACACCACTAATCTCTGAGGTTGATTGTCTCAAAACAGGTTCTGACTCAAGTCCAGTCTATCCATTCTACATCTGTCTCAAATATCCAAAAGTACGCCACTATGATCTTTGCAGGGCTCAGCGTTCCCAGTGCCTGCTGGAACCAAACATATGATCGCCTCAATGACCAATCTTGTCTCAGCCTCATCTCACACAAGCCAATGGAACCCAAGGTGAAATATGATACTTTCTGTCCTATCATCTATTCCGATCCAAAAAAAACCAATGTGGCAACAATGTTCTTAAACTTGGGATTGATGAAAGTGTGTCAACATTCAGACTTTGTTCATAAATTGATATACTGATGCAATGTCTTTTTCTTAAGATTGCTCGGTTCTTGTTGTTTGGACCGGGCTCTTTGTCAACGGGGAAGCTTTCATCAAATGCAACTGGAATGAAATGGGGAAGTATTAAGACTGCGTCTGGATTGATCTTGGCATCAGTCAATATTGTAAGTATTTGTGATAAAATCAATGTTGTATATTATACTGACTTGTTTCCTCAAAAGGCTGTGTATCTGCTCTCAGGAGACAAAGAATTCACTGCTACGGGGAAGATAACTCAGATTCAATACAGTACCATGTTTTGCAAATGGAAGAAGTTTATTGATCAAATGGCCGGTGATCGTAAGGCATGGGTTTCTGACCTCTTTTCTTGATGGGACCACGTAGTCTTTGATGGCGTGCCTGTAGCAGTGCATCAACCCAATGTATCGCCAGTCTATGATGAAAACAATGTTGCACGGAAGGCTTTGCTTGAAGCAACAAGCCGCGGTCATGTCTCAGACATTGGTGACATTTTTGACTGGCCTAAGGACAATTCCTTGGACGTGGCCATATCACCCTCGCGTCCATCTCCGTCTCCGGTTTCAATACCAACAGTGCAGCATGCTCCAGCTCCTGTGAGATCCTCCAACCCTCTCCAAGCTGTGGAGAACCCTGCACTATCTGTCACCTCTTTGTCTAATAGCACGCGGTCAGATGCTGTACAAAACCTTGTCACTGCATTCCCTCCTTCGATCACAGGTACTCATTCAGACTCAGAACAAGAGCTTACCAATCCGGATGACTTTGAGCCTGCTCCGGCTTGGTACTCCCAAGATCCCAACCCTCCTGAGCTCAGTATTGAGTCGCTTTCCCTTGATGAACGCGCAGAACAATCCTCAGTTTGTTCTGCACTACAAATGTGCAACTGAGGTGTGTATTATTTTACTTTACTTTATATTATATCAATACTTACATTACCTAGTCATTGGTTTATTTTCTAGGTATTAATATTAGTTTGTTCTACACTACAAGTATGCGACTGAGTCATTAGTTCATTTTCTGGCCAACACATATCATCTATCTCTGATATTATATAGCTGAAAGGGCCCTCAGAGCAGTGTGGAGAGACCAGAGGCAGTATGTGGCAAAGTATGAGACAGAGTGATGTGGAGGGTGGGTAGTGATGTGTAGCAAGGTCAGAGACATTCCAGAGCATATTTCTATGAGTTTTGAAGATGTGGCCAAATGGGGTTGATTGGTGATGTAGAGGTGATGCAACATGTTGGTGATGGCAGAGATGGTGGGAATGATGGGAAGCAGAAAAGTTGCAGCAAGTGACAAAGTGAAAAAGGGTTGCAACATTACCCCCCTGTTAGCCCCAAGACCCTTGAGATGAGGTTGATTTTCCAGACACATTTAGAGGTGGGTGTGGGAATTCTGTATTGGTCAGCTCAAACATAGAAAATTTTTTGTTCTAACCTTGACTCCCCAACTGCCATGGTCACACCACCCCCTCCACTGCATCTGGTCCTGTGTCTACTCCCACCTCAGACTCTGCTTCTGCTGCTCTGGCCCCCAACTTCTGGGTCTCTCCCTCCTGTGGCCACTGCTCATGTGTCCCCTACCCCCTTTTTTGTCTTTACACCCAATCCAAGACTCTTTGCTTCTTGCCCCCTCCACTGCTCTGCCTGCCCCCTTCAGAGCCTGTCTCTGAGATTGCTATGCACGGTGTGTGGAGCATGCCTCTTGTGATGCTTGCTGCAACCACAGTTGTGAGTGTGCCTTTGCCTCCCTGCATTCCAGTTCTCATCAAGCTGTCAATGTTTGTGACCTCTGCTGTGAGTAGCATGTGAGCTGCTTGTTGCATGCTGATAAGATCTCAACTTGCCTGAAGATGCGTGCAACTTTGGTGTGGCCAACAATCAGAAATGGTGTGACTGTGCTGACAATTTGTAATCGCCAGAAAATAGGAAAATTTGATGAGAGTGCGGTGGCCATTTCACATAGGAACAATATACACAACATGTGATACCCTGTATACCAAGTACAGCAATTGTTTTCAGCAGGAGACCAGAGCTTGATGAGCTCTGGTGGGGGGGACAAGAGGGGACAATGAGAGCTACCCAAGAGAGGACAGCAAGGGAGTTCAGGTCAGTCTGTGCCTCCAGAAGCTCAGATTTATGCTAACCCAGCAAACCAAGGAGGGTTTGCCCCACCTACCATGATGTACTAGCAGTTTTATCAGATGCTGCCACAACAGCAGTTTGCACAGCAGTATCCGGTGCCCTGGAGCAGCCCAGAGCAAGGATAGGCAGGGGCTGGAGTGAGGTATCAACCAATGGAGGTTGATGAGGAGGTGTCAGGGCACCGAGGAAGGCAGGGAGAGGAGCGCCACTGGCAACTGCTAGCATATGACAGCCCAGTACTGATGGGGTTGCTGTATCCACCTCCACAGTTGTTGCATAGTAGGAGGGATATGGAGTCAGGTCAGAGACAAACCCCAGAACCAAGAAGGCGGTCTCCATTGCCGCGACACCTGCCTGTACTTGCCCAGAAACCCAGGCAGCGGTCTCCCTCTCCCCATCAGCTATCTGCAGCAGAGAAGGGCAAAAAATCTGCAAGCAACTATGATGAATTTCATGGGGATACTGCTGCTGAGGAACTGTAAGGGGACTACTCATTTTTCCAAGTGTCCAACTCTATTCCGGGCTTAGTCTGATGTTGTAGGCATACCTAGTTACCTGACCAACCACCTGACTATCTCTATTTCCCCATCCGTCTTGTAGTAGTCATCCCCACAAGTCATATGACCAGACCTTACTCATCATCAATTATTGTTAGTCATTCTCCTTTACATACCGCGGGCTGATGTAGTCATACAGTCTTAGTCATTAGTTACCAGC